>VBVQ01000279.1:0-70320 GCA_011636635.1 Tetramorium simillimum | reverse complement strand
GAGGTGGACCAACTGCTAAGGGGGGGGGAAGGGGAGGAGGTCTCGAGAGAGAGAAGCATACCGCGGCGCGGGAACGAGAGAAGGGATGCACAGAAGTGGAGAAAACAACCACCGCCGTCGCGCTCCTATACTTTCTCGCGGCGATTATTGAACGCGGTATCTCGAAGGTAAAGATAAAAATAAAAATGCGATGCCGCGGCTAAAACGATAATGGCGGACGTTAATAAAGCCTGGAGATTCCCGCGTGGCCGATCGAGCGAGGGAAAAGAGGGTTGGGGGCGCGGGAGACAAACAGAGAGAGACGGCGCGTGTATGTGCACTTACCGTGGAGAAAGAGAGACAAGGAGAGGAGAACTCTGTGAAACTTCTTCACGGAACTTATCTCACTAATGAGGCCTGACCATCTGACCGAGGTGACTCTTTTTTCCTTCTTTTTTCCCCTTTTTTTCTTCCCGGAGCATCGCTCGCGCATTCAACTGTATGTATGCATCGGGACATTCTGCGAGAGCTCTTTCTCCCCCCTGTGTGCACGTGTACACTTCTTAAACTCGGAAAGACACGGAAGAGACCGGCACTGAATCCGAGGGATACATCAGTGTCATGTTTACCTACGCGGGGCTGAAGCTAAACTAAAGAAGAGATGCGTATTCTCTTCTCTTTTACATTACTTAGGACAATAAATCATTTCGAACTATTTCAAGACGTCGACATTTATTTTACTTGGAAATTAAAATTAGACCATAATTGAGATAAGCAATTTTCACGGTAACTTGATTTTAAATCAACGCGCGATAATATCAATTGCGCTTAGCTCTTGTGGAATGATTTATGGAATCGCTGAAAAAGTCGCCTAGAATCTGCGATAACTGTATCTGAATTGTACCGGTTAGATAAGGCCCTCGTTGTTGCGTGGGCAACGAGCGGCGCAATCGGAAGGAAAAAGGAGAAGGAGAGGGTAGTCAATAGGTATCCTTATCGAGGCCCGATCGGCCAGGAAGGAAAGGGAAGACCTGTTGCAGGGCATTCAGAGCCGGAAGCGACGGTTAACCTATGAGCCAGCGTTACTCGTAACGATCTACGCGGTGGGTAAAGAGATGCCCGCGAAAAGGATAGACATTTATTAGCCCCTTGAGTGAAAGAGGGAATAAACGTACGATGGATGATCGGCGAGGTTCGTAGACGTTTGACGAAACGTTATGAGAGGAAAATTACACGAGGGAGATTTTTCACAGCGTCCGAGCGATCAAGTTGTTTGAAACTTGAAGAGGATATTTAGCAGCTTTGATTCCACATATGATCGTCAATTAGGGTATCTTTTAAAATGCTATTAGCCTTCCATCTGTATTTCTCTAATACGGGGTTACCTGATCACGCGGCGCGGATACTTTCGTCTTGAGCTTTCTTGCGCGGCTTCTACCGCATTTATCCGCCATACAAGAACTCAGATTGATTCCCGCATTTACTGTGCGCCGCTTATGTGTACTGCTCTATGATAGCTGAGATTAATGGCGAGCAAAGGTTCCGGTTATTTATCCCATACTACTTATCTTACTATTTCGTACTACGCGATAGCTTCGAATCGGAGATTATCGCGAGATTACCGTGGTATTACCGAAACACACGCATCTAAAGCAGTTCTACGTTTATCTCCTGTTTCCGTATCGAGATAAAGCGCCATTAAATCTGCCCGTTAGGTAACTCACATAACAGAAATGATCCGTTTCAAGATATCAATGTCGAAGATGTATGAATAACGTGGCATGAATAATTTGACAGAAAATTCTTGTATGCCGCTTTCACGCGCGTGTGTTCTACTCCTCTTTAACGGAACCGCGCGGAACTGAAGTGCTTTTTCTAGACCGCGTCCTAAAGAAAGGGTTAACCGTTTTAGCGTAGCGAGCACTGTTGTCCGAGTTCTTAAGACTTGTGCTCGGCCGAGCGAACGTCTTCAACGGAGCGAGTTTTGCCTCCGTCAAGTAGGAGGAATGCGTTGCCCAGCGTGGTCCATGCAGCATGTGTTCCTATCACCTGCCGGCTACGTTGCAGCTGCGCAAATGTACGACGCACAAAGAAGCGGGAGAAATCGAGGATGAATTTTCGATGGAATTCACGAAAGAGAAGAGTACAAGTACATAAAAAAAGTTCAGACGAGAAAAATACTTGCATTTCAATATCTCTCACCCGTTTTTCTCTTCGGAGATACGTAGAATTTATAACTTTAAAAATATCGGAGGTCAAGAAAATGACTTGAACAAGAATCGACTTATTCCCGGTTAAAAACTGGAATATAAGACTGGAAAAATTCTATTTATGAACTATAATTTTATTTCACTCCATTTTCAATTTATCAAGATTTTGCGTGCTATTTGCATTTTTGCTCATGCATTTTTATGGTCAGTCGCTTCGGATCAATACGTTTTGTAAACGTATTTATAAATGTTGTTCGATCTGCCAAAAGGGACTCCTCCTCGAACAGTGCCGAGTCTCTCTCTCTCTCTTTCTCTCTTCGCGAACTGCCTCGAGTTTTTTCGAGCATACGCGAGAATTCCGAGTTCCTCGCCGATGAATTCGAGGGGAAGGAATGCCAGAAAGAAGCATGCGATATTCGTTCGCCGTTACAAATGTCGGCGAGCAAAATTGCACGAGATTGCATCCCAGCCGATGCACTTTGTTAGGGCCGGGTACGAAAACGCGATCGCGCCTCGGCGCGATCACGAAAGAGCCTCGCGTCGCGCGCCTGGGAAACGACATTCGGCGAACGGAAGCCAATTTTCGTCCGCGTTTTATCCGTTCGAAGGATGGACGGCGCGAGATTTCCGGAGGCGGGCACGCTCGATTTTCGGCGAGAGAGAGAGAGATGGCTTTCTGCCGACGGCGGCCGCGTCGCGGCGCCTTGAAAAATGCCGCCCCGGGAAGGCTACCTCCCGGTGAGGTGCATTCTTCGTCAACGTCACTTTTTCCATTGTCCGGAGTCGGCGCGATATATGCGGCGTTTTTACAAAAGTGCAGTTTGGAACTGCATTCGTAAATTGAATTACCGCGGGAGCGTACTCTCAGACGTGAGAAAACTAATAAACGTCATTTTAAGCGTCGAATGCAAATTGCGAGCTGTCGCGTGACGAGAACTTCATTTCGAGACCGTACGTGTATTTATTTTAAAAATTCATCGCGTAATTTACGAGCAGCGCACTTAATTAACAGTTGTGTCGATCGGTGAGTAATGTAGAATTAATTGACTGTACAATTTCCTTCTCACTTTCGCAAGAAGGAACATTGTAACAATGGTTGCATGACATCGGATTGTTCTAATAATAACGTGCGCGTTTTAAGACCGTAAGTTACCGCGTTAAACCTTGAGACGCTATTCATACATTTTAATATGTTATCAGCGCATCAACTTCGCGTGCAGCAGTCGAAGTCGGCGGTGCCGAATGAAAACTTAATGATAAGGTAAAGGGGGAGTTCCGGTTTTAAGAAAAACGAGAAGGCACCCATGCGAAGGAACACATCCGGCAGAGACGCACGGTGTAGAATTAGTCCAAGGACTGGCAGAACGAAATGCCCTATACACGATCATTAACAATTCTCTATCAATATCGCAACTGTAGCATTACACAGTTTCTAACTTTTTTCTTTTCAAGAGTGGAAAATTTAACATGTATTTTCCACAAAATTCCCCTTTTCAAGGCATTCAATTTCAAAGAATTTAATATTTGAATTTCGAATTATTAATCGAGCAGAGTAATTTCGTGGCGGAATCTCTCTATGCTACGCAGATAAAGCATTTCTGTCTTCCTCGATTGGGCAGATTTCACGCTGGTGGAACGGTCGAGAGGGCTCGCCTGCCGAGAGAGGAAAGACCGCCTTCCTCAGAAGGCAGAAGGAGAACGCGAGAACGCAAGGTGCATTCTTCGGCAGCGCCACTTTCATCCGCTGCCGGACAACGCACACGCGCACGCCGTGTGCAGCCGCATCAAAGGCGCCGACGGCACATGGACGTGCTCCTACCGTGTACCACGCGAGATGCGCCGTTCCGTGTCGCATCGAGAACACCGCCGCGCCGTCCGGCTCACGGACACACGAGGAGAACGCGTGTCGTCTCGTGTATCTCGCCGGTGGCATCTGCGCGCGCGCGTGTCCCGCGCCGTAGCCGCAGCCGCAACCGCGAACGTGTTACGGCATTGTTTGACTCGGGACTCGCGGCTTCTCGAGTTTAGAGTTGAGAATTATTAACAATTAATATCGATGTTCGACAAAATTTACGCATTCGCAGATACGAGGGAGGTTGACGGAGCAAAATGGCGAGATTTATGATCGCGTAATCGCCGACTACGCAACTTTAAGCAACAACGTTGGATAGAAATGATGGAATTTTTTAATTTCGGTACAGCAGGTGGCAGGAATGCACCTAGCTTTAAGTGCATAAAGGCGATCGTTTGGATAGAGGCTCAAGGCGAGGCGAGGCGAGGCGAGGCGAAGAAGGAGAGAAGGAAAAGGGAAGTACAGAAGGACGCGGCGCGCGATGTAACAGCTGGCTCAACAATTTGAAGCGGCGCTCTGAAGGGACTGTCTTTTGTGGCTTTCGGGGTTTTCAAAGTGTATCTCAATGAGTCTTTCGTGCCAGCCGATCAGCACTAACGGTGCCCTTTAATGAAACTCACAGGTGTAACTAAACCGCTGATCGTCAATCCGCTGGCGTAACATCGCCAGCCGAAAAGTTATTTTTCGTATTTCTCGGTCGTATTTCCACGACATAATCGTATTCTATGTATCAATAAACTCGAATTTTCAATTAAAATTGTGATACGCAATAAAGCGCCGACTGCCGGCGTGTCAATGTCGTAATTGAATAAACCGAGTAAACCGACAAAAGAAGCTACCACGAAATTCGTAATGCCGTTTAAAATTCCGACAGCGCGATTAAGATTCAGATCGCTTAATCGGCGTGTAATCTCTTCGAACAACGAGACATGTCTGTCATCCATCCGCATTAAATATACATGTTATTTACCGCGCGGCTATTCGCTGGCAGCTGATCTAAATTACATATTTGCACAGATGCAAATAACGTTAATACTTAATGCTTGATAAAAATAAAAAAAAAAGTAAACGAGCTAAACACGATTAACTATTTATGGCATATTAAATGAAGCTACTGGAGCAGTTTATCATAATTTTTCACGATAGATACATTTTGATCGTAATATTTTAAAACTTTTCGATATCAAATCTAATCCAGGACACAGAGTTATCAAAGTATGATACGAAATTAAAAGTATAAATCAACATGTACGCTTTTTGACAAAAGTTTATGAATCTTTTACTTCCCACAAATACTTAAATCCGTTTTACAAGATTTTTTTAGAAATACTCGTTTATTGAAATCGTCGCACGTTAAAGTATAAGGAAAAAGAGGATCGACCGATCTCAGAACGTGAGAAAGGTTGTGTTTAATTCGACAAAAGACAAGCCTAAGAATAAACGTATATTGTAACCGTCCATCAGTCGTTCTTCCACGCGAAAATATTTATGAATCGGAGTCGTCTTTATGTGACCGATCGCGGTAGACAAAGGAGTCTAATTTTCGAACAATTGATAATTTTCTCCAGCCCCCTCCACCGTCACTCTCTCCTCCCTTTCTTCCTTTCTCTCCGCGAGATGCAATTAACTTTTAACCCGTCGTAATTGCCCCGGTCGTTAGCGTGTCGGATATCGGACATACGTGCGTGCACGCATCGCCACGGCTGAAATTATCTTACATCGGCATAGCGCGCGCCACTCGATTATTATAAAGCGAGGAGCGGTATGTGCGTCGACTTTCCAGTTCTTCGGAAAAAGGAAAGACGAGAACACGCATACGGGATGTTTGCCGATAATTACGGGTGAGATTCGTGTGTGACTTTGCCGTAGAATAGGCCTATAGAATAAGTTTCGAAAATTTAAATTTATGGATTCGAGGAACAAAGTTCAAAGTTTCCTGGCTTCCCTTATGAGAAAAATGAAAGAACAATTCTGCTCCCGTCATTTGAATTTCGCAAAATTCATAATTTGCGGTGTGAAATGTTTTACTTACATTGCTTGATCGTAAAACAAATATCTATTTTTGATAATATATACTGTATTTCTTATATAACAGTATTATAGACTGTGTGATTTTCTCTAATATGTTAAAAGATTATACTTATATAGAGATATCTTAAAAGAGATGATAAAAATATTTTACTTATATTATATTCACATATCGTTAATATTTGCCATAAACGTACTTTGAACGTCTATATGTGACTCGATCATGACGTTGATTTGATTATATTTATCATTTTAGTTTATCGAAGAAACGAGAGACGTAGAATGCTTTTATAGCTACATAAAGAGATAAATATATCATGGCTACATAATCGTAACCTATATGTTGCCTCATCTTGAAAAAAGCATTAACTATTTAATGAGATGCAATTTTATTTTGTGAAATCTTGTAAAATATAGGTATTTTTCACCATTTCATTGACATTTCATATTTGCCCAAAGTGATCTAATAAAAAAACAGATAGTGATTTATAAATCTTCAATGAGATTTCACATTATTTTCTTGAATACATTAAAAAAAAAAAACGAAAAAAATAGCACTGTCATTCAAAAATTTTCGAAATAGGAACAATGCAATTCAATTCCATGCAACGTGAAATGTGCATTTTCATTTTTCGCGATACCGCGCGCCGTTCTTCATTTTAACAAACACGGAGACAAAAACAAACAACGTGTGAATAATGTCAATAAATGACCACGTCAAATAATTCACGCACAATCGTCGTAATAATTCAACGTTGGTCATAGCGTCGGGAGAGTAATAAAAACTATCCGCGTGTCGATTCGCTACTATTAAATCAGCCAGGACGAGATTGTCGGTTATTTTCACAATGAGCTTTTGTTCCGAAAATGCCAATATTTACATTTTGAGTTACTTCATTATATTTTTAAGATTTGTATTGTAAATAATTTCTTATGAAAATCCATTTTGTCGCAAATACGCTTACTGCTGGATCGAAACTTGTTTAAAAATTTATGCGATTGAGATATTCTCGATACCTTTCCATATCGACTGCTTCGGCTTCCTTCCATTTTGGCACTCTCGAGATCGTCCGTGCACGCGGACGCATCGCGTAAGTTAGGGCATAATAGTGCGCCACAGCCGATGATTAGTATGCATTACCTCGATACTTTATCGCGCGAATTATAATGCCATCCGGAATGCGATAATGATCGCGCATACGTTCTACCGATTGACGCGGGCTCATTAATATTGATTAGATCAAACTGGTACGGCGCGTCACGTCGCGTCGTGTCGCGTTGCGTTATGTCTCCATCGTGATCGAAAGAGTTTCGCGATCGAGGGACCATAATCTTTCCTTTCTCGCGAGAGAAAGAGATAAGAGAACTATCCATATGTCGTGTATACGCCGCCGTTTTACTCGTTCGTTTTCCGATTTCGATTCCCGAAACAACCGCGCGGCTGGTGATTTATTCGAAAGATTTATAGAATTTCCCAGCGATTTTTTTCTTCGGACGAGAATTTTATGTCTTCGTTGGACCGTGAACTGCAAAATTACAGCCACCCGGTTCGCCCATAAATTGTTTACGCGACATTTATATGTGTGACATGTGTATTATATGTATTATATACTTTTTCCCCCATGTAGCTGTAGATGCAATTAAAATGATTAATAAACGTTCTCGAATTTTCTCTATAAAAGACTTTTCATGATATTGCACTATAAAAAATTTAACCTACATGAACTGTATGAAGAATGAACCATATATATAATTCAATTTAATTTTGCACAGACGAACACTATAAATTGATAATATTATGAAATAAAAATTACTCTCTTCCGCATTGTCAAAAAAAAGGTAATGGTAATTATGACAGCTACAGGTTGCAAAGTAAATCAAACTTTTCCATTCCTGGCCGAAAACGACGGCGATAACTTGCGCAATAAAATATTCCATCGATCGCGCGAGATCATGGAAATTAGAGTCGCGAATCGAATTTATTTTCTTCCTACAAAGTCCAGCCCGGAAACGAAAAAAAAAAGGGGAGAAAACGCGCGAGCGTTATCCGTGCAGATTATGCGCTGTCAGCGTGAATTACGCGAAAGGAGATAGTCCGCGTAGATTACTCGTGGACGTAGACGTAGAACGTCGCTATTTGCACGTGGCGTCGGACTCTAGGACCGCATCGTACTCACTCGACGAGTTTCAGAGGGGAAAAGGGAAGTTGTAATCGCGTGTCAGCCGCAGGCGGTGGCGGTGGCGGCGGCGTCGGCGGCGACGGCGGTTTGGATTTGGATCTCGCCTCGGTACTCACCTGCAACAATGGAAGAAATAAATTATGTATCATTTTGCACTCACGGTGGATTTAATCGACTTTGCAGCGCGCGCAATTTCCGCGACTGAGCGCGATCCGCAGATTCGAGCCGTGATTGCCGTACAACCCGCTCACTTTGAGCGTCGCGAGAAATTCTAATGATCTTGATTAACAATCGCGACTTACTTAACGCACGCGAAAAAAAAACAGAATTTTTTTAGAGATTTACAAAAAAAAGGGTAAAAAAGGATAATTGATAGATACAAACGCGCACGCGCGACATGCAAATATATAATAGAATATATAACGAATATGCTCGCGAGAGAGAAAATTAAACTTTCGGCGACAAACAATTTACAGTACAGTTTTATTTTACAAAATTAAACTTTCGCGCGGAAAAACAACAATATGTTACGCAGTTATAATATTGTTGGTATGAAAGTTACAGAAGCGCACACGGCGCTCTACGCGTTGTTCCTTTATTCTATTATGCTAATCAAATAGCGGAGCCAGTTATGTAATTTACGCAAACGTAATTTGCCCCAATTAATTGTTTATCACGGCGATGCATTATAAGCGACGCATCCACTTCTCCCTGGATATTAACACGTACGTCACGCGCGGCGTAATAGTCGCGCTGTTTGCTATTGGTAATTGCCAATTAATTCATAATCCTCCTCGTAATTTGCGAAGATAAACATTACACGTAATTAAAATACACTTCGGATGTTGCATTCCTGATTTCTAATCGGAGGCCACTTCGTCGCATTGGAGGCAATTCTGCGCAATTTTTAACGCCATGTATGCCTCGCAAAATAAAACTGCAACGTATGGAATTAAAAATATGCAAATATTGTCGAGAAAAGTACCAGATTGATTTATGACCGCAGCTTCTCATAGTTCCACAGCTTAATTCTCTCTCTCTCTCTCTCCCTCTCTCTTTCTTTCTCTCGAATGGATAGCCGTACACCTTAATACAGAATTAATTTGCGGGCAATTAGCTGGCAATCAAGTCAGCCGTTGTCCTTCACGGGAACCACTATATAAATTTTCTCCGTTCATTATTCACGTACCCGTCGCAGAGCGTTTTGAAATTATACATCCGACCGATCGTTCCTCAAATGCACACTAACGGCTTTAAAATTAACGGCTGCGGTTGACGAAGCGCAGTGGTTGAGAAACCCTGACGCGCACGCGGGCGCCAAACCTGTTCCAACTTCTGGATCACGAAACCGCCGTACACAGTGTCTTACATATTTCGTTCTAACGTCTTCACTAATGAGCAATTGAAACCCGAGCCCGACCGGACCGCGCTCGTGTACGTGCGTCCGCGTGCGTGCGTGCACACGTGGGTATCGATGTGAGTGAAACGCGGAGGGTTTCGCGATGATGCTTTGCATAAATTTGTACCGCGATCGGATTGAGTTAATCTTACTGCGACCGGCAGCAGAAGTGATTACTGTGGAGGAGATAAACTTTCCCGTATGGCAACAGTGGACGGTAGATGTGTGATAAATCACGATTAATTGATCGGCTAGCATGATACTGCTTCATTAAAAAATTCAAATGTACCCGGCTTATTTTGGTTGACTTAATCGAAGGGGATTTGTGAAAGCAACCGTAAGAGATTTGTAGACGATTACGAGTAGCGAAGAAGTAAGATGATTTACGCCGCGGTGTTACGCAAATTAAAAAAATGTTAATAGATTTAGATTTAAATTTTAATAGTCGGCAATAGAATGAAAAACATTTGTATCTCGTGTGTTACTAAAACACAGTAAAATCTTCGTATTATATATACAAATTTCGAAATTTCATCTTTCTCATTTTAGAAAACGCAACGATAGAAATCGGCAACGAGAACGGCTGAATATGCCAAGATTACATGGAGGGAAGATTTTCTTAATTTTCGCACTTCATCTTTACAGCCATTCCCGTATCCGGTACACTGTAATCTCCGATCGCAAGGAAAACCTGATTTGCAACCGCATTCACTTTTTTTCTTTGATACAACTACTCTCTCTGTCTCTGTTTTTCCTTCGGGGGGTCGGGCACTTTGCAAAGCAAATAAGCTAAATAACATATTCATGTATCGACCGATCGAGCATTATCGACATTGATACACCGAGTGGTTACATCGTTACGATTTTATTGCGGTGGCTTTCAGGTTTCGCAAAGGAGATATGCATGCATCTCGAATATAATTATCCACATCTTGTTATTAAGTCTGATGACAGACGTGGGATATATATTTCCTTACGCATATTTTTAAATAAGATAAAGTAAATACTTTAAGTTGCTCGTAAAAAGAGAGTGCAAGTTAATTAATATATCACAAAAATAACACATACAAACACTTAAAAATATCTTTTAAATGCGAAAATAAAATTAAAGAGAGATTTCACCTGTTTACATCAGAAAACTTAAGATATACTTATTTGGTATTCTTCCGAGTGCATTTTAACATCTGTAGAATAATTCATGTATAATCTCATCATGCAATATATGTATTCTATATCTATTTCTAATAATAATATTTTCTGCTTTGCAAAATAATCCGCCGCGTTTCTCGAATATTACACAATCTGTGAAACTGCTCGAGTCGATGCTGGAGGGACAAAATTCAAGCCGACGACTCGAGGCAAGGCAGCAGAACGCAACGAGAGCGAAACCAAGTAAAGAAGTCGGGCATAATCGAGAGAAGAAAAAGGCACCAGAGAGAAAGAGAAAAGTAAAAGGAGAGGAAGCCGGCGTTGCTGCGAAACGTAAGAAAAAAAGATTGTCGACTGGCGCCGTTTGGCCAGCGGTTCACGCCAGATCCTCCTTTCTGCTCCCCCTCCGCCCTTCGCGTCATCCCCTTCGTACTTTCTTCCTCTGCTTCTTTTTCTTCTTCGAGTGAGTGCCAAGCAGTCAGTCGACGGTTTCGTTTAAAGTTCGCTTTTCTCACTTTTCGCCGCGACGGATCTCATCGTGGTATTTTCCCTATCTTCGGCTTTGAGAATCTCGCAAGATTATTCGCAACGACTCGAATATGATTAAGAAAAAAAAGGAAGAAAACTCTCGGCAATCTCGCAATAGCGATATATTAATTGATCGAATGTAAAAAAATCTTAATTATTTTTATCAACGGCGTAATATCGTGTATTTTAAGAGCTGAATTGAAAAAAATCCTATTTGATTAAATTCTATTAATTAGAATTCCAATTGATGGAATTTCGTCAAATAAAATTTTCTTTAATAGAACTCGATAGAATTGTAACTGATAGAACAAAGAATCAAAATGCGATTTTAATATTGGAAAAATAATAGGGATAAAGAGAGAGAGAGAGAGAGAGAGAGAGAGTCCATTGGCTTTCTACATTACCATTTCATCCGCATTACGCATAATTCTGTTTACACTTTCAATCAGCAGCCACTGGACTAGTTTGTTCTCGTTTGACGTTACGAGAAGAATCGCGCGTTCTACTTGCCCGAGACCGTAAACCGCTGAAACGCACGGCCGCGTTCGACAGCTCATTGATTAAGCTGTCGTTAGTAGAATAGCCCTTCGGGCTAACTTGTACTACTTCCGTAATTCTATGCTTTACATGTCCGACGTTTCTCCTCTCATTGCACCGGGTTATTCATGCGACTTTTCGCGCCAGCAAACCGTGCGCTTTTGCAATCGCAAGTGTACACTCGCAATTTTCTCATTTTGCCTTGCGTTCGCCCCGCGATAACGAACGATTCGACCGAAAATTGGTACAAGGCTGAAATTTCCCGCTCGTCTAAATCGAAGCTTTCGAATGTTCGTCATGAAACCATAAATTACATGTCAATCACGAGTGTCACCAAGCAGCCTATTCGTCATATTTTTTTAAACGCTGCAACATTTAATTGTTAAAATCACGTTTGTAATTTCACGTTCAATTTAACATTCCCAACTGGACACAGAAAATTCAGAATTCCTTTTCGTATATTTGTCTTTCATCTTTAAATGTCTACTAATTCTCTCTATCACTTTTTCACGGACAATACATTTATTATAGTATCATCAAGAATTTAAAAGAGATTAATACCGAAAAAAGATGTTTTTTTTTCATCTGAAATTGTGCATTTATTTAACGAGATTTTCGGAGAGGTAAATTCGTATGGAATTTCTATCTATCAACGCTAATTAACGCCCTCACAGAGAATTGCGTAACTCATTTCCAAACACTTACGCAACAACTGCTTATATCATCGATGCCGAGTCTGATCGGTTTGACCTGTATTTTTATAACGAACGCATAATTATTCCATCGATACAATACGTCGAATGTCTTCTAATTGGACCGCGCTCGAGAGCATCGGGGTCTAGTGTCGTAATCGCAGATAATAACGATGCACAATCCCCCAGCAGTGCACAATGATCCGCGATAACCCACGAGGCGTCATCGCCGTCGCCGTCACCACCATTGACGACGCCGTAAATCACACGACAAAAAAAAAATACCGCTGTCCCCTAATTGATTCAATTTCGGCGACCAACAGTCTCGAGACCGTCGCGGTGGCCTTTGCCGCAAAACGAGCTCGCGCGGCAATTTCGCCGAGGTCGAAAGTCGCCGTGCGTGTTTCTCCGTCCGAGGCGCGCCGCTGCGAAATTTCGGCGGAAATTAAGGAGAGGAATGGAACGCGTTGAGGGAGAGAATAAAAGAGCTGCGAGGGGGAAAAAGTGCTTCTGAAATGACGAAACCGATGGAATTCTAAATTTCCGCCGAAAGTACCATACAAGTGGCACAATTTTGTTTTGTGTACATTTGTCTCGTACTTTAATAAAAATAAAACTTTCAATCTCACTTTAGAATATTAATGTCCCACAATTCCTCCGCAGTGTAATATTCCATGTTAAATAATTTTACATTTATAGATCGTGATTTATTCATATTCGAATAAATATAGATGAATACGAATACTTGAACGAATACACTGCTTGGGATATGTTTAGTACATTTGCATGTATGATTTAGAAACAGAATATTCAATGGAATGTGACCAAGTGTTGGCCGAAATATCCATTTAGCAATTCAGTTGATAATTTATCATGTATCCACTTGCGTATTCATTTATATTCTATGGCCGTACCCACAGTTTGAAAACGGAATGGTATATCGCATTCTTTTCAATAACCTAACCGTCCGACATGCTGCTCGCTACATTGTACATTAATTATCATATTATCATCATACTGCTACGCATTAATAGATCGATGTGTACGACCGATCCAGGCGTACGATCTATCGAGTCACGACTGTCATCTCGGCGAACGAACTTTATCCCGTACACCGATCATCCGACGATTCTCAAACGAACCACTGCGACCGACGTGACCATTATGAACCTCTCTCGAAATCGTTCCGTCTCTCGCTCAGGAAGGAACGCGCATATCGTATAACCAAAAAGAAAGACAAAAAAAAAAGAGGAGAGAAATCTATGGGGGGATCCATCGTCGGGAACGCGGCGCGTTCCAAAATCAACATCGGCAACCGGTAAAGCGTCGCGGGGAGATCGAATTTCCCACGAGCTAATGGAGCTCGCGGAGCCCGAAGATAGCCGGTGCCAGAGCCCTCGACTTCCGCTCACCTGTGCCAGGCCAGGTTGAGCACCACCCCGACGGAGCCCGAACTCTCCCACGCGTCCGCTTTCCCCTCCTTCGCCGGCTTCTCTCTTCCTCTCCCGCGTGCCCACCTCTTTCAGGTTCCCTCCGACTACGCATCCCTTTCTCTCTCGAGTGTACTTCTCCTCTCTCTCTCTCTCTTTTCCGCCCTGCTCGCCGACTCGTTCCCTCTGTCGCTCTCTGTGGTATGCTTTGAGATTTGCCGCCCGAGGTGGTGCCCCCCTTTCCGTTCCCCGGTTCCCCGCCGCGACTCGCCGGTCGCGATGTAACGACGGCTCGAACAGCTGATTCGCTGAAGGGGGTCAGCCACCCCTTGCGATTCGGGAATCTCGGCTGCGACTCGCCGATAAGAGAGCGGTCCGGATAATTCGCGCGTATCTCGAGTTCGGAGAGGTGAGTAACGCGCGAGAGAGGGAGTCTCACGAGGGAATTTCGCGATAAGCGCCCGTTTGGCGGGCGCGATACGCACCCGAAGCGTATTGCGCGTACCGATATAATATCCACGCGGATTAACTTATACTTTCCAGACAAGACTTCCAATCCCGACAAAGGCAGAAAAGTCTATCTCTTAAATTAAAGAATAAACGTAAGGATAGAGCTGCAATTTTTTTTCTTTCGGTGCGTTTTCACGTAACGTTTGCGAGCTCGATGGGCATTTGTAAAATGTAGCCGCGACCTAAATGCTCCTTGCAGCGCCGGTGGACCGACCGCATATCTGATGTATTATGCTAAATGCGCGCGGGCTCACTTTACTTTCTCGCCCTCGCGCGTACGACGGACGTGTGTTACCCCTACGCGCGCGTGTACGAAACGGGGGCCGGGCCCCGACGATCTTATCTTCTCTCAGAGCGCGGGGCGAGTGAGGGACTTCCTGATTTCTCGCTCTCTGTGCGCGTCACAGTGGAAACAAAGGAACCGTGTGTCGTGCCCCGACGCCCGCGCCGGCGAGCGGATCGCGGCACGCACGCTTCCAATTAAATGAATTCAACGAGCGTGCTTGGCGCTAACGCTCGGGAGGATGCATTTGTTTGAACGTCCGAATGGTGCATTAAGAAAATTAGCGTGCTAAAGCGTCGCGATCGCCGTCGACGCGCTGCCGGAATTACAGGAATTATCCTCCGCATATGTGGGATTTTTTATCTTTGTGCAGGAGTAATTTGTAAAGAATTGCCGCATTCCGGATGAGTGAGAATTAATTCGTTTTGAGGAACGAGAAATTACCAGTATTGTTAAACATTTCAAGTTCTCTCTCTCTCTCTCTCTCAAATGTTTCAGTTTCATTAAAATTCACTTCATTTATCTTGACAGGCGTTATAGTAAAATTTCTACGCAACGTTATCGTCAGATTATTCCGTGTAATACCGGCGAACAAATGGTAATTTTCGTCGACAAAGCGATTCTTTTTAAAGCCTCACTTCTCCCTCGCGTCGCGGACCATCCATCATAATCTACGCCATGAATCACGTCGCTTTAATAAAACATCCTTATACGTAGCGAAGAGCGTCAGCGACACGCCGCAGCGCAAAACAAACCTCGTATGATCGACCCGCGATTTCCAATCGAGTAGCCGTGCCAGCCGACCCATCAGCGCGAACATAAGCCCTTCCCATCCGTCTGTTTCAACCCCCCCGCAAACTACTCACCCGACTCGCGAGTGCATCGATGCACCAGACACGAATCGACAGAGCTATCAGCACGGCCGTCGAGCCGGCGATAATCGTCGCTTCGTCGGCGTTTTCCCCGCCTTATTTAACGGGGTTCTCCCCCCCTCCCCCTTGTTTTGTTTGTCGACGGCTCGTCGCCTGGTTCGACGAACGATAATTTCGTGTGCGGGAAATGGAAAAGTGTACACAATGGGCTCGCAAATTAGCGCGAGAAAATTAAAGTTTGGAAAATAAACGCTGAAATTTCGGACGGCCACCCTTGGGGATTGGTTACGCGAATTACATTTAATACCAGGTCTTTATTTTGCGCGAGATTGGAAGATTATGGCCAATCCCCGAAGCAAATGTTTCCTATACCGTACGGACTACGGAAACTGCGGGAACTTGGGATTATTATGCGGCCGCTGTTGTACTTAGAGATGAGCATTCGCCTACGTCGACGAATAGAGATTTTTCACGATGCGCATAAAGGGGCACGGAGGTGAGGTACGTAATGTCCGTAATATGAATTTTTCATTTGGACCGAAACCTTAAGGAAATAGAAGCCCGCGTCACTATGAAAAATTCATATTTCGGACGTCGAACTTTGCTTGCACAATGACGCGTAGAAATCCGCGCGTCTTTGTAACACGCCGGCGAATGCGGAGCAAAGTGGCACGTAGATATATAAGGCTCTTTATCTTACAGAGATTCAATCTTCGAGCTTTTTACAGAGCTCCGCCAAAGCTGCGCAGAAATTCATATCCGCGCGTAACTTTTTCGATTCGAGACGCGGCTCCTAAAGCCACTCGCGTAAATTTGATTACGCAGAAATCGCCGATGCGCAACCGCCGGTTCCTCCGCAGTTTTTCCGCGAGCGCGCAATCGCGATGGAAAAAGCGGCTCATGAATCTGCCCGTGACGCGGTGCATTATCGCGCCCGTGTTCAAACTAAACGGTGCAGCAGTCGGATTTATACGTCGGAAATGCAAACGTCAGGCTGAGTGGGAGTTTAATTTGAGGCTGAACGCGATGGGACGCCAAAACTCGCTGGAGAACCGCAGATTTTGTCCTGCGGACACACGAAATCCTACGGGTGCGGTGCTGCGAGCGGCTTTTCCGCGCACGTTCGTATACATCGTGCGCAAGAGATTAAGCGTACGTACCCACAAAATAATAAATTATAGTGTATTACCAACTAAAGGTTAATTCGTTATTGACCTCTTTGCCCCCACGTAACTACTTGCTCACATAATACACGAATGTATCGCTGGCCTTTTAAATTTTTATGTTATTTTATGTACTTACATGAAGTTCTACTATCCAAATTAAACTAATTAAACATGATAACATACCAATAATGTATTTAATTACTAAGAACATTCGAAGCATAATTGGAAATCGGTTAATAAAAGTGTTTTAATAAAATCTCATTATTTCGTCTTATACTTTATAATCTTCTTATAATATTTAATGTACCTTCAAAGGGGCTGAGTTTTTTCTCGCTCGCAGTATGAAATCACAGCGTTAAATGCAACGACGCTGGATATATGGTGGCGTAATGAAAGCGTGAGAGAGCGCGCGGAGTAATATGATTACGGAGGAGATTCAATTTTTACTTGCGATAAAGCCGTTCCGCGAAATGTAAAATGTACGTGACAGCGGAGCTAAAAGGATTTTGCGATTAAAAGTGGGAAGCATAACGCGTTTCGTAAAAGGGTCAGCTGAATAATCATTGCTTTAAAATCAAATTCGACGCGATTTTGTTATTCCGACGCGATTGCCGTTACGTGTGCGCAATTAGATAAGATTACTATTTCAAATATGTACGACATATTAATAAAATAGCTACCGCTTTTGAATTGTAATAGTCGTAATTAATGATGATTTTGATAATACAGATACGCCAGATAATTCTGATAATACTCTTCAATTAATTGCAATGTGTTAGCTAATATTCCAAATTATTCGTTCAGCTTCTATGCACTGCGGAAAAGCAATAGAAAACGTGGTATTAACTAATAAATTACATCGCTGCTACACGAGATTTATTCATCACGAGACTCTTCGCATCTGGCTAATGCTTTTACATTCGCACGTGTGCTAATACGATGTCGGGAGCTTTTCGATAATCCCGTGGCTTTAATTGGGAAGCGATACACCGTTCTCTGGGCACGTAATGCAAATTAAATTCAAGACTCGGTGTCACTCCATACAAGCTTAATCACGAGCGCTCCGACATGAATCATTAAATCTTTAGCGTTTTCTTCTATTTAATTTTATTAAATAGGTTTTAAAAATATTTATTTGCTAATAATGATGGAGTAATATTATATTATACTGAAATATTATATTGAATATTATATTGAAATATAGGTAAGAGATGAATTATTATAATTATCCATCTTTAAAACGAAAAAATCTTTACATAAATTATACAAGTTTTTTTTTTTTAGAAATATTTCAGATATATTCTGTTATTTCAATAGAACAATAATTCGTAAAGTTTCATCGAGCAATTTGACAAAAATGAACGCACTTGACAGTGCCCAGTGAAAAGAAGCGACATCGCATAATCCAATAATCCGTACTAAATAAAGATAAAGACACGGTCTCGATTAAGGATTAATCAAGCATCGTGTGCCACGAATTTTACACCTGTGTGTTTGTCGATCGAATTACCGGTGTCTTCTCGCGAGGTTTTTCCACAACCAGACGCGCTCGCGAATTAATCTCGTTAGCGAGCAGGGGGACCTCGTTTAGCACGGTCGCTATATTTCACCGCGTTATCGTATCGCGCGTCTCGTTCATCCGTTTGGGATTTTATGAAGAGAACTCCTCTCAGTCTGGTCAGCGCGTGCACGGACACGCAAGAACGTGTTCACGGGTGCTAACGCTATTTCGAAGGCCGATCTGCTCCGATTGTTTAAATCGAGCCAGGTCGCCCAGGTCAGCCTGCTCTCGTCCCGATTTCTTTCCCCTCGCTTCTCCCTCGGCACCCCGGTCTTTCGTTCTGTCATTTTCTCCCTCTCCCTCCTTCTCTCTTTCTTTTCGACCACATCAGCTGCATCCTTCGCTCCTTCTGTGCCTCTCTCCACCACCGATCCTCTCCGCCCTTTCTTTCCTCGCTCTCTCTCTCTCTCTCCCCTCCCGCAATGTCCACCAGCTCTTTTTGTCTTTCCACATTTCTTCTCCGTTTATTTTTTTCGTCTGCAAGCCTGGCATACCTGACCGCCGCGAGTGCAGCCGCCTCTGCAACGGAGGATGAACGCATGGACCGAGAACGGGCCACAAAGGGAGGGGAGACGAGAGAGGGGTAGGCTCGGAAAGGTAAGGCATCCGTGCATCGAAGGCTCGCACATCGGAGAGTTCGATGCAACGCGGATACAGCTGCGTGAATTTATATATTCCTCGTTGATTGTGCGTTTGATTAGCAAATTAAATCTCACTGGCCAGAATTAAAAACCGAATTTATTTTTGGACGCCGGATAAATTGTGCGAGAAGATGGAGGCGATGAGAACGTTATTTTACATTTAGAAACAATTCGTTCTGAATATAATTACGTGTAATATGATGAAGAACAGCGATTCTTTTACAATTTTTTGAGATGTTAATAGAAATGTTAATATCTCGCAGACTATTCGTATAATAATACGTATCTAGAGAAACAGGAAAATGTATCTTGATAATTAAAATGAAATACGAGTCGTATAAAAAGGTGGAAAAATATACGGACTTGCTCAAAATATATTCCTCTAGCATAATAACTTCATTTGTATGTAACATATGTATATTCACTTATTTAAACATCCCCAAGCATCGGATAAATGTGCGTTAACGAAACCATAAGGTTTTGCATGTATATTACAATTAAAAGCGCAGAAAAGCTTCGCTTATAAAAATTCGTGGACGTTATATCACGCATTTAACTATTCAAGAACCGTTTTTATTTTTAGTAATATTTTCCGAATAAAATATTTTATCTTCAGACTAAAGTTCATTACGTAATGATACTAATAAAAATAAATGTATAAATCCAATCTATCTTTTTACTCAGCATTCTCATCAGGAAACAGAAATAATTTTTCAAATCGCAAGAACAAGAATTCTTACGAGAAACCAAATCGTCGTCGAGAAAAAATGAAGAATGAAAACTCAAATTTTATGACACTATATTGCGCTGTAAGATTTTAAAACGAGAGATATCCAGTGAAACAAAGAAGGAACCCCGGACACTTAACGCCTCCACTATTTCCCAATATGTAATAACAGATAAGCGTACGCTACGAGGCAATACCGGACAGCGTTATCGCAAAGACTAATCGCGATTTATAGGCTCGGTTGTTCTATCAGAAAAAAGAAATTTCCATTGTGACCGAGCAGACGAGAGGGGAGATAAGGTGACGCATGTATCAGACGGGATAAGAAAAGGCGGTGCGCAAAGTTTTAATAGAATTTACGTGTTTTCGGGGCTCACGCGGCTTCCTGGCGTGAAAAGGTCAAGGATGGAGGGGGCGGGAGGACTATCGAACGGAGTTTTTCGTGGCAAGAGATACCGGTAAAACGCACGAGAAGAAGTTTTGACGTGTTCGGGATACGCATGATCGACGGCCGAGAGATCGAAACGGCGAAACTTGTAACTCGAGGAAAGCCGGCGATCGTTCTCGGTTTGATTTACACGCCTGCGAGGGGCCGATAAATCCCCGATAACTCTATACGGGGTGTTAAAATTCAATCGCGCTGCGAGGACAGAGACCTTTGGCGCGTCTCGGTTCTCTCTTTTTTTTTTTCTCCGACATGGAGAATGCGTCCGCAATAAATCAAAAGGCGACCGCAGAATCGAATTTCAGGCACGAAACGGCGCCGCTAAAATAAGTGTAACTCACTTATCCTCGGAAATTTCTTTTTACTCGCCCTGTAAACTCGACTAAAGTGACGTCTCGTGACTTTGAATGTCGATCGATTTTTTTTTTATGCCGTAACTTGGCTACACTGAAAAGTGACTATTTGATAATATTTTTCAATTTCACACGTGACGAACTGGTCTCCTATTTGCTGCAAAATTGCCGTTGCTTCCTTTTTTCCTTTTGTGCATCCCCTCGGCACGCGTTCGAACGAATAAAAAGCGGAAATGCGGCATTGGATAGCAACGTGCCGACCAATCTGCGTGTATCAAAGGTAAAAATAATAACCAGCGGACGCGACGAAAGCAGGCGCCGCTTCTCTCGCGAGACAATGGCGGCTGAAATAGCGGCGAGCCGCAAAAAGAATTGCCGTCTGTTCCCCTTTTCCGCTTTTCCTCCTCTCACTTTTCAGACATCATGTACTCAACGTCCATACAGAGTGGGATATCCGTTCGATCGCAAATCGCGTAAAAGCCCAACGAATTTTTAAATAAATAAAATATTACTTAGAACAAGAATACTCCCTCTTTCTCCTCTGAGAATTTTTATTTCTGGCACTTCGATTCTTTTGCGTCGAGTCTTCAAACGTCTACAATCGGACTTGAATCAACATATCCAATTTGTGATGAAGAGAAGCATCTGTTGGAGGGTTCCATTTCCGAGTTACAGGGGACTTTAAATAGCATGAGAATTATTTTAATGCAATGACACAACGTGCCAACTTTAAATAAAAGATAAAGTTGTTAAACGTTTTTAAAGTAAAAAAAAAGTGTTTCGGTTAATCCTATTGTTTTAAATATAGCAAATACCTCGTTATCAATCAGACGATCGAATCAACATTTTCTCGACTGGATATCTAATATCTTCTTTCGATCCTATCAAAAGCTGTGTCTCAATAAACTACTTGAATTATTGATCCCTTGAACCGTCTAGCGTCATAATTAAAAGCCGGATAAAGTCATATCTCCTGCTTTATTTTTACATATCTGACGAGGGTTGCCCGAAAGAGAAAGGCCGTTATCGCGGGTCGCTGACGTCGTGTGTTACGAGGCTTCGGGGAGCCATCCCAATTTCGTGGCGCAATCTGTTCATTTGCATTTTTGCGCTGGAATGTCCGACATTCCGCCGTACATTTCGCTCGTCGTGCTCGTTTTTGCTTGCATCGAGCCGGACGTTCTCCGGGCGCCGTATGCACATAACGTTCACCGAGCGACGACGCGAAATCGAAAGGAAGAAATGCAAAATCTACCCGCACCCATCCACGATCAGATTATCTTCCCTCGCAAAGCGCGAGCGAATAGAAAAACGCATTTTAAAATTGGCAGCATGTTCGGAAACAATCTTATTCTATATTTTTCTCTCCCATTTGTCTATTTATGATTATAGTATGGATATTATGAACGGTGTAAAACATATGTCTTATATTTATAAATCTGCATTAATATACTTTTATTTATAAAATAGAAATAAAATTATTAATAATATGTAGTGAGATAAAAATAAATTCATTTAAAGGACTACAATTTTATATAAATATGACGTAAATCTCAAATAAGAACATTTCGCACAAAAAAAAAACGGAAAAATACGGTTTATCGTTATTAAATTATTACGGAAATTTCAGCTTTTAAACGGTATTGACGTATTTTATTAAAAAAAATAGATTTCATAAAAAATTGTAATAATTATTTTAACATGATATTAATTTTGCAAGAAAATAATATCAAAATCATTGAAATCATAAAGCACAATACGAATATTGTCGCCTTTGTGAATTTAACATGATTTTAAATAAATTGTTTTTAATTTAAAAAGTATTGGTACGTTTTATTTATAATTATCTCTTTATTATCGTAACTTTTTCTGTCTCATCGAAACCTCAGGGACCATTATCGGCAGATTCCAGGTTCGATGCCTATCAGCATGCCAATCGAGGAGGAATGCGGCCGCAGGTATTCGCGATGTTAAATCCTATCGAAACACGGGAACACACGGGTGACGCGACGTAAGGCCGTGCAAATAAATTTGTCGAATAAATTCGCACGTAGCGAGCGTCAGGAGCGATGGTCCATCCGCGTGTGTTTCTCCGAGCGACCATATTACATCGCCGCGCCAGCCTTTGCGGGAAAGCCGGAGGGGAAGAAACGAGAATATTAAACGCGACGGCGGCACGGCATGCAGCCGCGGGCAGGGGCGGGATTATAATTCTGAATGCAATGTTTGCATATTTGACGTTTACGACTTAAGTAATCCCACTGCGGTCCTTTCTCCGTCACGTCCTTTTAGTCCGTTTCTTCCACGGTTCTCTCTCTCTCTCTCTCTCTTGCCCTTTCTTTTTTCTCTTCTAGTTTCCGCCGCGAATTGAATTGCTCTCTTTCTCTCTCCGTCGGTCTGTCTGAATCTTCGAGACTAACCGAGTTATAATCACAATCTTATTTTTTTTTTGTTAACGTTGATTATTAGATGTATTAATAATGTCGTTTCAAAAAATTTTATATGCAACTAATGTCGCTTTAAAACTGCATCATTTAAAAAGATTCAGAAAACAATGTGTCTCTTTGTTAAACCAAATAATGCAATTTTTATCTTAATCGTAAGTTAAGAGCGATATTATGTATTTAAATGTTATAATCTTCAAAACAAATATCCATTTGTCATCGAAAGAGCAATCTTTTGACTATTTCAGTCTAAAGGCAGAGACCGTTACATGGATACACGAACACACGCGTGCACGCATGCATAAAAGTCGTCAAAAAAAAGTCGAGGGTGCGTCGTAAAATCGGCATGCAAATGACAGGAACGTAGGACGAATTAAGATATCCTCTTTTGGGCTAGGTATACGATTCTGTCCAATCTTCACGATTGGCTTCTGAAAAAATTTATATTTAAGTAGCCGAAAGAATACGATAAAAGAGATTCGAAAAAGTTGGAGAAATCAGCTGATCAGAATTCCGTCTCGTTCACGATCCTGTCAATCGCGTGACGCGAATAATTTGCATATTGCAATCTGTATGGAACTTTTTGTAATTTACACGAAAATGTATCAAGTTTCTCTCTCTCTCTCTCTCTCTCAGTATTAAAATCAAGATACCACAGAATTAAAAAGTCTATAAAATTTTTTGTGGGGCGAACGAGGTGATTGACATGACAAGTGCAAATGCGAGGTGTCTATCGGACATGCCAAAGAACCGTGCAATCAGTCAGCAAGTTTCTATTGATTCTAGGATGAGAATGCACTTGCGAGAAGTAGTTTTCTAGCTTGAGAAAACGTGGAATGGGGAGACGATAGAATGGCCTCTGCTAATGACTCGCACGAGCACTTGCCAGCCAAGTGCTCAGGCAGGACGACGCGCCAATAAGGCGGAAAAGCGGGTTAATGGTAAAACCGTAAAACCACGTCGGTGCGGTGAACAATTCGTCTTCGTGTAAGCTCTCCCGCGGAGACGCGACGTGTTCTTTTTACGTCGACTTGCCGCCTAGCGCGCGACTAAAGAATAGCCGCGTCGTTCTATCCATCTTTTCCGCTATCCGTCGCCGGTGGCGATATCCTGAAGCCGCCTCTTTAACAAAAGTGCCTCAGCCGCGAAATCAGTTAAGCACAGTTCATGCACCGGACCCGTTTGCAGCGTGTAAACGCTCTCGCGCCCGGAAAAGGCGTGTACTCGCCGCCGCTTGGAACGAGATTGAAAATAAACGTATCGGAGATCAGCAAGGATCTTGAATGATATTAAAGAGAGAGGTGAGTATATTGAAGCAAAGCTTTAAAAAGTTTTAGCAAGTACTATGAAACAAGCAAACATCAATTATTTCCCGATATTCGAATTATGCGTCTATTTAATTTTTCTTAAATTATTTGTTTTCTCAACAGATCGTATTAGTGGCTGTGGCAAATATGAAGATTAAAATTAATCTATTATATTGTATCTATCTAGAAGAATCAATGTCGTTATCTAATTTAAAGATACAAAAAGCAAAATTCTTTTTATACATTTTTTTCTATAAAGTAAATAACGCTGCGATCTTATACTAATGTAATTTTCAAATCAGTACATTATCCCGAATGCTAAAAAAATCTTTCTCTTTATGAGGCTGTTTTTATAAATTGACATATTTACAATGTCGAGCTTTGGACGGCGATCATCAACGCTTTTCGGTCGAACGCTCTTTCACACTTGACCCAGAAAAGCTGGGTAGCGCAGATAGAATCACGTAAGAAGGGAATACAAGCGAGCAGCTCGGAGGTAGAGTGAAGACGAGGAGAAAACGATAAGGAAAGTGAGATGCCGAAAGGAAAGATAAAAAAAAAACGAAAAGGGAGACAGAGGGAACTGGAAGGTCGTAAAAGAGAGCCTCTACATTGAATCGTTTGGCACTCGAGGAACCCGCCGCCACTCGTAACCACCTCTTGACCTTACGTACCCTCCTTCCCTCCCTTTACTGCATTTTTAAGGCCTGAGCCACCTGTACCGTGAATGCGATACTCCTGAAAAATATACGCTCTCGCTGTACCCGCACGACAGAGGAAGTGACTTCGAGAACGGGCCCAAGGGACGGCTCCCGGCAAAGAGCTCCCTCGAAAGGGACCGTATTTGCGATCGCTGTATACACGCTCGCCGCCGCTCGTACTCTGTTTTATTTATTTTTCGTGAGGACACCGTTACGAGTGTTCCGGGGCTGTCCGCGTGTCGTTTGATTCGGAGACGAATGTGGACGAAGAAGCGAGAGGAGACTTTTCTGGAGGAAAGAATTTCAAGTCTATTTCAAATCCATATAAATTTTTGACTTGGATTCTCCTCTGCAATGGTAAGTCTCGAAATATTGAACTCGAAAATAGATGGAAGTAAAGAATCAAATAGATATAATAAAATATTATTCTTAAATATTTTTCGGATAATTTGATAAGCACTCTTGAAATAAAAAAAAAATCCTTTTCAAATCAAGAATAAGCTTCGCGTCAAATCGAATTTTCGTTAAAAAACAAATCAAATCCGTTTTAGCTGCAGACCTTTGTCAGAGGTGGATTATCGGATATACGTTTTATGTAATAAAACGCGATGCACGCCGAAGCTTTCGATGTGAAACATAAACGAGCAACCGCGTGAAAAATTCGCTGTTGCTAGGCCAGTTTTATCAATGAAACGGACGAGTCGCGCGTACAGCCGGTGCACGGCCCCGGCGATGCAGTGGCGGCGGTTGCACCACAGCATCTTTGAAGCAGAAAAGAGAAACTCCCGACACTGACACCGCGCGAAAAAAACGAAATCGACGTCGCCACCGCCAGGGGCCCGTGCAATTTATGTAGGGATACGTCGTATGCGCGTGGATCCGGACCCCCGACTGCAGCAGCAGCAGCAGCAACTGTAAGAGCTCATCTCGACTTTCTAGATTGCACTGACGAGATCTCGAGGCGATGCATTATCCCTTCGGTCAACCTGTGACTGACATTTCTCGCGTGCGTACGTGTCATCGAGTTTTTAATCTTTTCATTACTACTCCGCGTCGCGCGAATCGGAAAGAACACGGTGCTTTGGCGAGCCGTTACCGTTTAAATCTTTAATTTTGGACACGCGGAACTAAATTGGAGCTTAAAATTGGATCAGAGTTGAATCGAATTTCGCTATAGAAATTAATTACATGAATTACATAATTTCGGGGAATTACATCTCTAGTCAAAGGAATTAAACGTAGCAAAGATGGTAGTCTATTTTCACTTCCTACCTTCGAATTTCTGGGTAGCAAGGACCGTCTTCGGAAGAAAACGCGACGTAATGAAACGATGCAATGTTAGACGGATTGATTAACCCGTCGTCGAGTATATTACAAATGAATTAATTATGTTGCCAAATGAGAAACAAATCCATAAAATGTCAGCGCTTTAATATCGGGTATTTACAGAGTATTTAATTAGTTGCTCGAGTAATAGCCCGAGTAAATCGCATTAATTTCTCTCTCGCATCATTCAACGAGATTTACATGAAATTGTAAACTGTGTTCGACAGCCGGCATAGCGATTTGGTAACTCACTCTCAGCGTGTTCGCATTAGTGATGGAATTATCTTCGTAACCCGAATTTTCGCAAATTTCCTGAATTACTGAATTGTCAAACTATTACAAAATATCAACTGCCGACTATTTAATGCAAATTTAACTTATTCAATCTACAAATAAATAATTAATAAGGATAATTTATATTTAAGACATTTTTATTCCATGTATTAAAAACCAAATAAGGAGGACTTTATTCACCAATTATAAATTAAATTCGCTGCTTTCATATTTAAAAAAATCATTATTATTCGCAATTATCCCCTTCGTCGTTCATTATTCAATTTCTTTTCGATGGTCGCAGAACGTTGAATAACACCTTCTTAATATTCACTGATTGCCATCGCCGTAGCCTTCGCAATTAAATAACATCATCTCGAAGAATTAATCAGGCATGGAGAGAGGGAAGGAGGGAACGAGAGGTGCGACGAGAAGCAGCGCGAGAGAGTGTCGACTCATTCATAAATTCACAGCAGTTTACCTTTAGCGGAGACTCCGAAGACCGTTTCCATATTTTGCCGCTTTAACCGAGCGGAACGTAATGAAATCCATTTCGCGTCCAACGTAACGGAACGATGTTATCCTCTCACCGTGATCTGCCGACCGCGATAACAATAGCGACTCGCAGGGTGCAAAACGGCACACGCGGACAACACGACGGCGAGTTTTCTTTACCCTAACGATCCTGGATTTACCGCGAAATCTCATCGGAACGCGCCGTTCTCGGTTAGGACGGACGCGCAATCCGGCGGATTAAAAGCTGGTAATTGAGCCGCCGCGCCGTGGTTGCTACAAATACAACAATAATGCTAGACCATCATAAATCTCGTCACGTTCTTGCGCGCAACTTGTTGCATTTCTGGTAAAAAGAAAAAAAGTGCGACGTAATTTGCAAATTTAATTACAAAAGCATCATCGATCCAAAAGCGAAAATAATTCACGTATTTCGAGAAGCGCGAGAAAGAGAGAAAGATGGAAAACATTGGGATTCATTTTTATTTTAAAATTAATTTTTAGTCTTTTTATCGTGACCACTTATGGATAGATATTTATAGATATTCGCCGATTACTTAATAGTCTTATTGGACGCCAGCGTGTACTCGAATCAATATTAAATTGAATAGGGCTCCGAACAAATTCACGGGTCTTCAGTTTCCTTCAAGAAATAAAAACGAGCCCACAAGCAGTGCAAAACGCGCGACGCGGTGAATTCAGACGGAGGAATTACGACGAATGGTCGACTGTTTGATGATATTCAAAGCGGCAGTAGTGGTACGCACGACGGGGGTTTTTCTCTACCGGTCTTATTCACGTTGCCATTCGCGGCGTATCCGCGCCCCGGCGCGGTGAGAGAATCGCGCGAGGCAATGAGATATTTCGCATCGTCGTGCACGCCGCGACCGTGACTCACATTAACCACGAGGAATAAGAGGGCCGAGAGACCGCAGACGGCCTCAATAAAGGTTTCTCTCTCTTTCTCTCTCTCTCTCTCTCTCTCTCTCTTTGTCTCACAATCGTTCGAGCCATTCGCACTCAGTCGTATTTCGTAATTTGCGCACATACATGCGGCGTACAAAGGCAAATATCTCCCCGCCGCACCGGTGGTGACCGCGTCGCGTGTAAGTCATTAACACACTCTAATTATTCCTCTCTTTGACATCCGCGCGCGTGTGTCATTCTCCCGTTCTTGACATCGACGTAATTAAAGGAGAATTGACGTCGCGAAAATGGGCGTGCTTAATGCCGCAGTGGTTGCACAGACGACGACAGTCGTACTGTTATTTCAAATGTAATTACGGTTGTGGAATTACTTCGTAAAAGAGCGAGCGAGCAAGAGCGAGAATATGAGTGAGAGAGCGAGAGAAAAAAAGAATTATTTTAATTAAATTATTTAATAGGTCTTTTCTAATTGTTGTTACTTTTAACCCAGAAATGTATCAGAAAATTAATTTTATGACAAAAAAAAAACACAAAAATAGGAATCAAAAGGAATATCAACTTGTTACTAGATTATTAGCTTGTACATGTCATTAACCAAAACACATATTTAAATATATCGTTGGTATTAAATGCAATCATTTTGCAGAATTTAATGGACGGATCGATGAACATAATTAAATTACAATCAGTATAATTATCAGCTTTTACGTAGCAATTCAATTACTGAATTGTACATATCATGAACAGCGTAATAACTGACATTAACTACATTAAACGTTCAGTTACACGCACGAGAAACAGAGAGGAGGGAGGGGAGGGATACGATATACATTTTTATATAATATATACTAAAATAATATATTATTTCTCCCATCGAAATAATTTCGACATATAATTCGGAATAGCAATACTTAGGAAAGCAAAACTTGTATTTGTTGGAACGCCATTCCTAGGTTTTTCAAGATTCCTAGTAATTGCGCTTTTTAAATTGGACGACAGTTCAATTAACCGGATCGACCGAGTCTAAACTAGTCGACTACAATTCCTGCTTTACGACACCAAGCGTCGACGTCGCGCTCCGCGTTTGCGATTTTCCTTCCTGGGTGCAGCAACGACGTTCGCCGCACAAAAGGCCACTCGGCGCGGAGAGGAAGCGCAAAACTCCCCGTGAAAAGTTCGCCGATAAGAGCGGGCGGCGTGCAGGCGGCTCGCGGTTGCTCGTCGGTGGGCACCCGACATTGTTACATAAATAAACGCGGCTCGTCTAGACATCGCGGGTTTATCGGTTTTCAGTTTGCTCCAAACCGCACTCTGCTCGTTTCTCTCTGCTCCTCGTCCCTAACGTTCCGAGAGCTTTCGTTTCTTCAACGTTCTCGCAACCACCCCCGAACCGGCCGCATGTCGACAGACACAACAGATATTGGGGACTAAATGAACTTCTCCCTTTCTGCCTTTATTTAACGAGAAGGCTCATGAAATATGCTTCTCTTTATTACTATCATTCATTAAATGAAATTTCGCACTCGCGAAATTTTATTTAATGAATGATAGTAATAATTCGAAAAGTCATTATTCTTCATCTTCATCGAAATTATGCCGAGCCTCGAATCGTGCCGTTTTCAAACGAGTTCACTGACCGATCGTGATCTCACGAGGATACAGAAAATCTATGAAGAGATCGAGCAAGGATAACGCGTCGCCTAGAAAATATTCGGAGGAAATGAATTTTTCCTTCTATCTTTCGGGTGCCATTGGTGGATGGAGGAGCGGAATAATATGATGCGAGGAAGGATTCCTCGCGAACGCATGCAAAGTCATGCGAAATCAGGTGGGCATGGAGATTGCAGAAGGATAACGGGTAGAGATGAGCACGAAAGATGCTGGAATGGATGCTGAGAGATTTGACGCAATCGTATTCTTAATGACAGGATAATAAGCGGCGTCAGATAGCGTAGCTTTTAATTCGAATTAGACCAAATATTGAGGCAATAATTATTATCTCCTTAAATTTTGTGAGGACAAATATAATTTATTCTTTAACGGAAATAGCTGAATTAGTTAACTATTTATATTACTTGATTAATATTTCGTCAAATAGTTCAAATTTCGCGACTATCTATTTCTTGGGTTATGATTGAATAATAAAATCATATGGAACACATATGCCAATCTATAAATAAATCTATACTAAGTAACGAATAATTCAGATTGACGTAGAGACTGATATAACAATATTTATAGATCTTACAATTAGACTAGAGTGCGATATCAGCTAAATGACAATTTCTAAGCTATTTTAGGAAATTTCTCCATATCCGTTATCGAGCCACTCATTTAATAATTCATTTGAAATATAATAAAATATTGTTAAATAAATGGATATTTATTTAAATTTCTTGTGATATTTGAAATAAAATGCTTCTGTGTTCCATATGATTTTATTGTTCAATCATAACCCAAGAAACAGATAGTTGTGAAATTTTAACTATTTGTGTTAACTTAATATCGTGTATTCATGTCGCTCTCGGATTTATTTCGAGAATGCACTACCGATATCCAATTTAACATGTATCGTAAATTTAGAATGTTCCAAAAAATGACGAAATATTAATTAAGTAATATAAATAGTTCGCTAAGTTTAAAATATTAAACAAATTTCATATAAAGTAATTCGATAGGTAATATAAATACCTGTTTGAGAGGCATAAAATTTCATTATTTATAATAACGTAACATTTTTATAAGATTGTAGAAGAGCTTGATTCATGATTTCTTGAAATAAAATATTTTTAAGATATATCAATGCTTTTGTCATTAAACATTTGAATACAGAGCGAATGTTGTTATCAGGGGGGCGGCAAATGAAACATTCTAAATTTGCGATACATGATAAATCGGACATCGGTAGTGCATTCTCGAAATAAATTCGAGAGCGACATGAATATATGATATTAAGCTAACACAAATAGTATTTTCGATGTGATGTACAATTTCAAATATAAATACACGATACTCTGACAATCCGACGTACAGAGATGTACAGAATATCATAATAAATTAATTATATCAATAAATTATATCATGCCCTAAAATCAATTTATTTAAAGCATTATATGTTTCGTTATTATTTTCAAAAAGAATACATTAAAACCATTTAGCGACATTAAACTGTTTAAAATAAAAAAACGAAGAGAGAGAGAATTTCCAAATTTGTCTTTTTAATATCTAAATAAAGTGGAAAATTTAAGAGTGCAATATATCCCTTTATCGGTCATCTCGTGACTTCTGAACAATATTGCTTTATTATAAAAAAAAAATATAATTTGTTTTAAAAGAAACAGTGAATTCCGTCAATTTTAATCCTCGGAGTGAACATTTCTTTGCAAACTCTACACGATGAAGAGAGGCAACCAAGCCTGCAATCCTCTTCATCGTGTAGCAGATAAGAGACGAGATGTAAGATAGTTTCCTGTCTCCACGAATAGAACTACACTACAAGCGTTTGGGAGTTTGCGAAGACTCCTATCATCAGAGATTAAGGCGGCACAAGAATTTGCATAATCACGGCAAATGCATGTCTCGACCAATTATATTTTCCAAAATTATAATTCTCAATTATCCTTTAATATCACATTATACAATTTATCTCTTTGTTTTCTAACGTGCTCTAAAATTATTGTTCATGTTAAACTTAACTTTATACAAATTATATATTTAACAAATCGTATCCAATACTTGATACTAAATATTTGATAAAACAACGAGCTCATTTAAATTTATTCGTACCCATATTTTACTCATTATTCGTTATTATTGTGACATGCATTTGAATGAACGATCGTTTTAAAAACGAATATTACGAAAAGGACCGAATAAACTTTCGAAATACCCCCGTTAAAGGATGATAAATTTACGCGAAACACGCGAACCGACGTTTCGTATTTCGGAACATAACTAATACTGTAAACACTATTTCAACAATTAATGGTTAATCAGGCTTAATGAGAGCACTAGGGTGCAATAATATGCTAACAATTTGCGAAAGACCGCGGAGCAAACTTCGCGCTGAGGGCTGGCAAAGTGCGGGAAGAAATAAAGCGGAGGCTCGTGCGGTGAGAGGCTGCACGAACCACGCCATTGCGCGTGTACCAGCCATTAATTCTCATCGCCACGAGAAAAATGTGCCATTCGTGTCACCTCGAGTCCACCCTTTCATTTAACAATCTCTCACATCTCCGTATTTTCTCCCGTCTATTTTCCCGTTTCTCTCTCTCTGGCTCGCATTTAATCTCGTTAACTTCATTAATACACGTATATCTCCAGCCGAGATTGAAAAATGTCTTGCCAAAGTTATTATAGTTAATAAAAGCGGAGGGAATATAATCAGATTTTGGAAAATTAAGTATCTCACTTTTATCTCGAGCTTATTTACATTTCGTTGAACTTCAAGATACGCATTACATGCGACATATTAATCGACTTTTATCACTCATACTTTTAGAAATTCGAAAGTATTATTTGCGAATTATAATTCTTGTTGAAAAAAATACGTACAAGTTTCATCAAATATTATCGCGTCTATTTCAACGATGTCCAAAAAAAAATTTGGAAATACATTTACGATCTACAAACAACTATGTATCTTCAATTTCATAAATATAATTACTCTTAAAATATGTTTCGTTGTACAGAATTTTCTTTTGTCCTAGTTTTATACACCATTTTATTTTCAGATGTTAAATTATGTCAAATTATAAGTAGATACGGATGAACAATCAACCATATTATACGGATAAATATATCAAGTTAAAATTAGTGCATTATGAAAATAAACCCAAGTGACAATCATTAGCGTGTAAAACTAAATATTTCAGTTTAACAATCGTGTTCACATTAAATAAATTAATTGAAAAAGAACTGTAATGTATTTCTATTTTACTTGTACCTATTTCTCATGTGTGACTTATACAAAATTAAATACAGAAATCGAAAAAATATTTGAGAATGACCTAGTAATTTATAAAAACATTTCATTCTGAAAAAGAATATAGAGATGTCACGCGCTAACATTTTATTTTAGGAAAGAAAAGAATGAAAATTAATGCACTTGAATATTAACAGCTTTTCTTATTAGTTTGTGGATTCAATTCATTTTTATTTCCAACAATTACCTATATACAATACAATAACAATAAATGAGCATCTTAATTTTTCAATCTTCATTGCCCGCATTCACGAAATATGAACATCATAAGAAAAAACTTAAAGCATTGCATATTCCACTACCACACACACACAATAATTCGCTTGTTACAAATTTATATCCTTTTCTTTTCATTTCAATAAATTTATATATTTAATAAATATATAATTAATATTAAAATGTATCAATACGTTAAAGTCTTACGATGTTCTCAATCATGTTACCTAACCCTATTTATGTATATGCTCCAGGATTAAATATTTCAACTTCGATTTATTCCAGTTCATCCGATTTTGAAGCAATCGATTTGTGTGAGAGAGAGAGAAATTAGATTTCTCTATAAAATTCTTATATTCTTAATTTAATACGTATGTCTCACGTACGTGTATCTAATACAATTTTCACGAATTAATTGCTTCGGATTAAACAATTTGACCACACTCACCGACACACGATGCGCAGTAGCGGAGCAAAATAAACCACGTTTCTGTAAAACGGAAATACACCGAATTAAAATAACATTTAAAACAATTAGAACATTCGTAAAATTGCACGCTTAATTATAGAAACAATTTTCAAGCGACGAATAAAATGATGTGTAAACTACTCACCCTGTGGTTGCTCCGCCGTCGCCCGATGCCTCCGAGGCCTCGTCCTCCTCTCGGCTTCTTCGGTTGACGCTCGTTCATGGCGCTCGCACAACGTTCACTCGCGAAAATACGATAATTACGATCGCGCGACACTTTGCACAGCACTCCCGATATCAATAAACGTTGCGCGTTTTATTACATTGCGACGGAAAAGCAACGCGAAGTGATCGGCGCTTCGCGCCAAATAGCTACTTCGATCATTTTATCGTTAATCGCGGTCGTTAAACTCGCGGTCCCGTAACCTCCGATTTTAATAACCGTAAAAGATAATCGAGTTTCGTATCTTAAAGTGCTCGTCGCGATTTTGGGGCAAATTAGAACGAGAAGAGAATGCATGCCATTCGAAAAATAATTATGAATGACTTCGTAATAATGGATACACAATTACCGCTTCAAGTTGGATATTTTTTTGCGACAGGTCGCGTGGAAAGTGTGACAATACACTCGATATTCACTTGCTAAAAGCGAGTCAGTCTGCAGTACGTCATAAATAATCGCGAGGAGATAATTGCGTTCGGTCGCTCTTACATCCATTTCTACATCGATGTAAATTGACTTCGGTCTCGATTTTACCCTACTTTTTGTCTTTTTCAAATTTTTACATTCATAGAAACGGACGGAGTACCTCACTCGGCCGCGGCTCGAGACGTAATGCCTCGCGCGGCGCGTGCCGCTGCCCGCCGCGCGGGACCTTATCCAAACACTCGGAGCTACGCAGAATAACAACAAATACCAAGGCCGCTAGCCGGGTAGCGTTTTGTGTGCGAAATATTTTAACGTCTTACGAAAATATTCACGCCGCGTATTCTCCACTCTCTTCGTTTCAAACCAATTTCGGCGAATAACTTATTATCGCGTATTTCGCATCCCGCTTCGTAGATTCGTTTAGCCAATTAATTTATTCGTTTAATTACATGCATCCATATTTTTTTAGAACTTTTAATTTGATCATTTAAATCATTTTTTTTCGTAGCAAAATGCGTTCCGTCGCTTTATGTCCATTTCTATATCAGTATAAATTAACTTTAATCTCGAGTTAACTTACTTTCTATTCCTTTCTAATTTACAAATTTGCTCATTTCAAATTAAGTGAAACAATATTGATGTCGGGTCGAAAGAAAACTCCGGCGGGCAAAATATTTCTTTTCGGAGCCAGCGAGAGCTAAGAAAATGATTAATTTCGTTCGCTTAAGAACGTTAATGTAAATTATTATTTGAAATCAATTCATTGAATGTGCTACAATTTAATCGATACGCGTGTCCTGCGAAAAACTTCGGGGATGATTCGACAAAGTTTGACGCACGCAAAATTGAGTTCGACGGGGGCGTGGAGGGACCGTTTTCCAACGTTGATGTTTGATACATATTAGATTATCGGGGCGAGAGTGTTTTATCCGGATGCGCTAAGTGCTATTCGCTCTCTCGGTTCATATTTAAAAAATGCGTTTCGATGACTACGGGCGATGGTTACGAATCGCCAGATGTATAGCGTTCGCGCAGTTGCGACGGACAATAACATTATTCGTATTAAATATATGTAATTGAACGTCGAAGAGAGCTATCGCATTTTCCATCCGTTTTTCATCTCGTTCCCGCGATCTTTTCCCCATATAATCGTTCTCGTCCGAAAAATTCTACATTGCATAGTATAACGCTCGCGATACGAGTAAAGACACATATACGCGGTTATGAGAAAAATCGCGTTCTGTCAACCCTGTCTACGTGATCGATCGACGTTGACACCTGACAAATAGACGTCTGGGTGTCGTCGTCGGATTCCTGAAGGTGGCAATAAAATGACGGGAGGGTCGCGACGGGGAAACCACGCAGAAAACCACGGGGAATCGCTTGACCAAGGGGCGAAAGGGGCAGCAAGGGCCACGGTCCGGTGGCGATCAGTCAAAACAAAGGGACACCGTGGGTTCCCGGTTAGACGGTGGCGCGGTCGACCGTCAGCCCGTGACTAAAGCCGTGGATACGTGTGCATTCGCGTGCACACACGCGTGTACGCGCGTACCCCTTCAGGAATGCTCGATGCAAGCCGGCAATGGCATCCCGTCCGAATGCAATAATTCTAAGTGTAATATGAGGCGAATGCACGCGTAAATTTACGATAGCTCAATTCCGGGGGCCCCGCCCCGCAACTTTAATCTGGAATTCACTGAGGTCTGCCGCCTCTCCCGCGATTACCGATTCTCAATTCTCGTAACTGTTATTGTATCATGCGTTCTTTCATAATTCTGATTAAACTGAAAATCCATAAATTTTAATTTCAATTCAATGCAATTTATAAAGTTCACCTTTGAAATCACAATTTACGTTACGCGCATGAATAGGAAACGATAAAGGATTAAAGTCAATCGAGGGTTTGTTACGTCGTTGCAGGGATTACGAAGCTGATAATCGTGAAGAGCCCTTGGAGAAGCAAGAGAGATAATTGTATCGTTATTAAAACCAGCTGAAAATGCCTGCGGGAAAAGATTAGCATACTTAACGGGACGGCGCGGCGGTTCATGAATTTTGCCAAGCGCATTAGAGACGCGAATGTAATTCCCCTTTGTCCCGAATTCCTTTTGTTCGCGTTATATCCCCGTCTTTGTTACGGTTTGGTCAAGCGAGGAGCAGCAATGTGTGCAGGAGGCAGAGCCGTTAACCACCGCGTTGAATCATGTTTATTCTGCGCGTTTACATTACCGTAAGAAGCGCCACTTTGGCGTTTGTTAAAATCAACGTTCACGCACGCGTTGTAATCATAACCGCCGCGTATTGACTGCGCATACGAGATCTAATTACGCCCGCCGTGGCAAACCGACCGCGACGATGATCGTTGATCCCGACTCACGAAGCTGTATTCTTGGTACAGTATAACGTTCGTAACAGGACTTTGATAGCTCTCTGCCACGTTCGAATAAATCCGACAAGTGAAGCTGCACGAATCAGGTATTAAACAGAGAGAAAGAGAGAGAAAGCAGTATTTTTAATATCGTTCGTTTGACGCGAGCGAAGGCCAATCAAAAAGCGGAAATTACGAAGGGGATAAAAGTCAAAAGCAAATCTGGAAGACTCTTGACAGAAGTTGGCTAAAACAAGCATTTTTACAATGCAACTTATATTTGATATAAATTTAATTTTAATTTTCTCCCGCACAAAGGATATCTGTATGTACATCTTTTATATATTTATATATATCTTTTGGGAAAATTAGAATTAAATTTATTTATATGAACACACACATATGTTGGATCCCTGAAATTTATATTCCTTCGAAACACTTTCAATTAATCAATGTATATACGGGAGACAGCGGAACGTGTGTGGGCTTCAATGATCGATACAAACACAGTCACCCCCTGATGATATACCCTGGTGACTGTTAATTAGTATAGCCGTTCGGCATGCAGCGAATCAATATGCGCCAAATCGGAGGTGTGCGTGTATGCTGCACGGATGCATTACGAGTACTTGCCCAGGGCAATTAGTTCTCATTAAAATCTTGTTACGTTGCGTTAGGGATCGAGAGTGCATCGAATATTTCCATGTCCTCGATCGTCTGAATCAAATTGGTCTCAATTAGAACCCTCTCGACGTAAAACAAAATTTTTACGTTTTCTTTTTTTTTTTATGTCGAATTTTTATTTTTATTATTTCGCGAAAATTATCGCCGCAAATCTCTCACATATGACGAACGGCGGTATTACGGTCCTTTATTTCAATTTTGTTCTACGAAAGTGTACATAAAGAGAGTTTTTCTCTGGTGTTCGTTGAAGTCGCGTGGAAACGCCGATCTCGATCGGAGGTTAACTAGCGCGTTTTAACGCGCTGCTCGTAAATTTTTATAACGCAGGTGGCACACATTATCAATGCAAAATTTCTCCGAGCTAGAATTAATGTTAAACGTAATTACGAAGTCGCGTGGAACTAAAATAAGCGTGCTAATTTCTGCTGAGAATTCTCTGCCATGCGAGTCGCACAGCCGCAGTTATAAAAAAATAAAAAAGCGGCTTGTAACCTGACGACGAGATGAAGATAGTCAACGTGACTATGCCGCTTTACTGTTACCGCGAACAGCATTTCCTCGTTTCACGACAATCGTAAACCGGGAGAATATTCCTCCGGCGGGAACAAGAGATCTGACAGGAAAGCCACTGAATTCGAAAACTGTATCTCTTCCTAAGAGAAGAAAGAAAGAATTGATAAATAATGCCTTTTGAATGCCTGATAAGAGTAAAACGAAAGCTAACGCTCTTGATTTTATTCAGAAAATTACGAAGTATTTACGCTACTGATCCTGCAAAAAATTTTTTATGCATAATACATTCTTCAAAATGAGAAAAAATTTACGATTATTAGATTATAATATAGATAATATAAAACGATAATTGTAAAATTGTAAAGTAATTACGAAGTAATTGCAGGTAGTTGCGTAAGAACAAGTGGAAAATTTTCTGAAGAACTTGTTAAAAAAAAAAACGAACATTTTCAGAGCCTCTTAATAAATTTGATGCACGGCACCTTGCGCCAACTTCAACATTCCTTTTGAAGCGAGTTCATAGAGAATCGATATTTGCGGAGATTATGAGTACCTGGTTCGGGAAGAAGAATCAAACGTTCATTGGCGCGCGCGAGATATAGTCCGGCACCCCTTTCCATCCCCACGTAACTCGCAGTTACAATCGGAAGGCCGCCGTTAATCTCGAGAGTCGCGAGAGAGGAAGGAGGCTCGAGGAGAGTAATTAAAGCGCAGACGAGTCTAATACCGGGTTCGTGCGCGAAAGGACGACGACGCGGGCGGGCGGAAGGGAACGCGGGAGGTACGAGAAGAAAACGAAGAGTTGCAGAGAAGGGCCACGAGAGACTCGCTTCGTTCCCTGCGTTCCCGCGGATGTTTCGCCCAGCGGAGGCTGGGCCGCGTCTTTTCTTCGCTACGACTGTTCTCCTCTCTCGTCTCCTCTTTCTCTCTCGCACTGCCTTTCGGGGAATCGAATTCGTATAGTCGTTAATCGTTCGACGGAGTCAAGCGCGAATCGTATCATGAAATCGCCTGGCCTCTCGACAAAGAGCGACACGACAAGCGGCCATCATCACGAAAGTTGGATGCGAGTTTGTTCGGCCGACGTCGAGCAACTTTTGCGAGCTACTGAACTTCTCTACAAAACTTTTGCACGCTGGATATACCGGTTAATTATGACCTCGCGACGCACTGATTGAGTCCTGATAGATCGTATTCTTGGCAAGACAGCTGTATATCTGCTAAATATATCTGCTAATTAAATCGTGACCTGAATATGTCCTTATATATTGAGTTAAATAAAAATTTTTTCATCTTTAAATACATGATTATAAGTTAAACAAAAATAGAATGTGTCTAGAATTTCCGTTTGTTTAGCAGAATTATCCTTGTAAAATATTTCTATCTACAACAAAATTTTTGAAGATTACTTTTGAAAAATTTGCAATGCACGATACATTAAATATTATTTTATAGCAATTATTTTAAGAGTATACATAATATTAATGTAATATTTAACGAATTTTACAAATACTATTACATATTTTACAATAATGTGTAATATTATGTATAATGTGTATAATGTGTAATAATATTATACAAATATTAAACTTATTGTTGGAATATATTGCGAGAACGTTATGATCCGTATATATAAAACAAAATTTCGCAATTAAATCTCAATTGAATGACGTCTTTATAAATAAAATGTAACTCATCCTCTCTCATTGTAAATATTTAATACAGCAATTAATCAAATTTTGCATATACACACACACACACACACATACACACACAACAATAATTTACGTTCCACACAAATAAAACGAACCGAAATACTTGTTTTACCCCGTAATTTGCATGACGGAGATCGATGCGTGAAATTGTTTTATCTTCCCATCTCGTTCTGCAGTTTTCGACGGGGTCCGAAAAACGTTCTCATTAACGCCGTACGTCCCGACGTCGGTCGCTCGTGTTTGCTCAACGTCGGCGCCAATAACGTCGCGAGCGTGTACAGCGAGAACCGCAAGTCACAGAAGGCGATCGCCATTAAAAATGCACGTCGGGGTATGCGTGCGCGAGAAAATTGCCGAGTAATTCGAGGCGTTCGCTCGTCGATCTCGCCGGCCGTGTCGATATAAATCGGCGCACCATCGATGTTCCGCGTTCAATTACCCGCTCCCCTCGTTCTTTCCTCTCGTCTTGAATTCATTATCGACATGGCGGACCACCAAAACGCATCGCGTAAGCGATTCACGCGGGCGCGCGCACGCCGACGACATTGACGTTAATTACTCCGACGATGAGTGAAAAGAACGGTGATTAATCGAGTCTTAACACGGTTCAAATACTTGAAAGAATTGCTCGCGAATGCTTAGCGATATTTCAAATAAAGAGAAAGATAATTGTTATTTGCGTAGGATGTGGCGCCCGAGATATTTAATCATTTCTCCGTATAAAAAGAGAGATTATTTCAAGAGATGTTTGTGATCCGTAATTAATAACAGAAGAAACATTTCAAAGCTTTATATGCACTCTTTGTTCTCCGGTGAAGTTGAGAGAAAATTAAATATCTCATTATTTGCGAAAGTTTCGAGAGAAACGGCGAAATTTGGAAACCGGGACTGTATCGTTTCGATTAAGGTCGTTCGCGGTATTTCGGTACGTGTTTATCACACCGGAGATCTGTTAAGTATGCCGGCGTACGCGGATATATTCGCGAGATGCCAGCGAGAGATTTTTTTGCGGGCGTGCGAGCGAGCGAAGCTGCGAGAGCGGAGCGGAGCTAATTGATTCCTCGCATTAATGGCCGGCGAAACGCACGTGAGAGCGCACGCATCTGTACCGCGGCTGCGGCATATGCGTACTCACGTACACACGCGTAACACGTAATGGTGTATGACGAATGCGGTCGTCGTTATTGGCAGGCACACAATATACAGGCAAACGCGTCGTATTCCGCAGGTATCGGTTATTGTTTGTTACTTCTGATATCGCGGTTTACTTCGTAATAATAGGTAATTTGCGACAGGCGTCTCACGCACGCAACGCTATTATTAGAAATTATTTGACACGTTCGCCTCTACAAGTATTTATCTCGGAGAAGCTGTGACACGTATTATTTAAACATCCGCGACATTCATTACATAAACCCAGTTTTGTTAACGTTTTATTTTCGTACCATAATTTAATGAATCAATCCAGACAAACGTCGATATTTTACTCCTGATTCATTTGCCGATAATGATATTGAGAAGATTTTCTTTTCTATTCCCCGGCTATTTGTCACGGGCTAATTATTCGCGTACGTTGATCGGATTTCGTCTATTCAATAACGCAGACGCCAAAAATCGCGTCACAGTCCTGCGCTCACGTAGCCGGTCGCGGACAGGTATCCCGAGGTTGCCGCAGGTAGGTACCACGCTGCAGGTCCACGCGTGCGTACGCACTCACGCACGCACGTAATGTACGTATTACACGAGTGCACACACCGGGGCGATTCGCGAACTATAGGCACCCTTGGGGCCGAAGGAATGCCCAACCAACCGGTGGTATAGTTTATGCATTGACCACATTCCTCTCCCATGCCTCGAACTCTCCTCTTCCTTCATCCCTTTCATTTAACGCACACCTACGTCCGGTCGACCAGCCGTGTACACACGCGGGGCCCGCCTGTTCCTATAGTTTCGATTTAGGCACGGCTTTGCCTCTCTCTCTGTCTCTCTCTCTCACGCACACACACTCACACGCACACACACACACACACACACACACACACACTTTCTTCTTCCCTACGAGAACCCAAGCCCGAAGTGGTTAACAAACCTGAGCAACTTCGTTCGCTGCTAATCGTTCCGCGCGGTCACGCTGCGCGTGCAGATTATGCAATTAGCAGCTATTCAGGATAACGATTACGCGCCTAAGCGACGTCTGTTACACGCGCAAGATGCGAACCATTGGTCGTATCGCGACATGTTAGATTAATTCTTTCGCTCTCTCTCTCTCTCTCTCCTTGATCTTTGATCGGTTGACTCTTAGGCCACTTGTCGTGAAAATATCTGTTGATTCAGCATACGTATGATTACGTCTTAAAATTACTTAACTGTGAATATTACTTTGTATTTCTAATTTCATCCTTATAACGCCAATCAGTTCGCACGCGGAAGGAGAGCACTCAGTGAACTGGAAAGCGATAAGCATCTAGGCTAATGATGAATATCCGTAGAGATAAAATATACTAACGAGCAGTAAGATTAGTAGATCGGAATGTCAGGCTTAAATAAACTCGCCTGAGTTACGGAGCGATCAAACCTGTATAAGCTTTATTTACGCACTACACGAATTCCTTCGACTAGCCTGTTGCTGCAATTGCACTTGTAAAATTAAGGACACTCGAGTAGACGGACTGGCAACTCAACGCGCATTAAAGGGAAACTTTCAATCGTGAGAGGGAAATGCGAGAGAGAAAGACCAAAATTCTCTACTGCTACTCGTCAGAATATTTCTTCATTCAGAATTTTATTAAAGATTGACTAATTTAAGATCAAAAATTTAAAAAAATGCAGAAGTCAATTAAAATCGAGTATAATTGATTTCTTTACATAAAAGAGATAAAATGCTACAAAACAAAGTTATTTGATTCTTTTTAATTAAAATTTCGAAAGTTGTTTTTAATGTACAAATAATGTTTGCATTTAATATGAATCACGTGACAGAACACAGATATGAAGCATCAGATGAAAATTTATGGATCTAAAGACGACGAATCGATCTGCAAATGTGTCGAAAAGTCCCTTGAAGGTGACGACGGAGTAAGTGCGGGAGTCGAAGGGAAAGACGGGAAACTAGAAAGACGAATCCGAACAGAGACTCGGCCACTGCGGCGACGGTGGACCCATTGACTCGGAGTCATTGTCGGCAGCCGAGCATTGGTTCGACCACACACACACGCGCGTGGACACGTACACATACGCCCGCGCGATCGCATACACGATGTCAGGCCGAGCGTATAGTTAAATGTGGGAGCGCCTTAGGTCAGACATAATAGTGTGTTAGACTGCAGGTTAAACTGGCGGCGGGCAGGCAGGTTGGAACGAGCAAAGGAATGCCGCGGGATTAAAAGAGAGCAAAAGGGCCACCGCCGCCGATCTCTCTCTCTCTTTCTTTCTCTCTCCTCTCCTTCTTTTCTCTCTTTCTCATCGTTCCCTCTCGCGCGCGCGCGCGCGGCGCGCAATCCTCTCCTCTCCCGTCGTCGTCCTTCGTCCTCACGCGCGCGGAGCACGAGACCGACGTATTCGTGCTCATCCTCTCTCAGCTGTTCTCGTACACCTCTCTTCCTCTCCCGCTTCTTCCGTCTCTTTCCCACCTCGACAAAAGCCCGAGACTTTTCGTCACACACCGCGTATATCCTCCTCGTTCTTTAACCGGGCATTGCCGAGCATTCGGCCGCTACTCTTTCGCTCTCACGTTCGGAGGATGGCGAGGAGGATGATAGCGAGGACGAAAGAGAGAGGAAGAAGAGAGAGGCGCAAATATTTTCGGAATGCGGCCCGCGAGAATCCGTTTCGATCGCGTTCGTTATTTGTGTTTTATTACTTTTAATTAAACGTAGACTTAGATGGATTGCATACTGAATATCCCACTTTGCGCGTTAACGGCAAGATTCTTTGTCGGCCTTGAAGAAAGTCTTCTTTTCTGAAATTCTGACCGTAATTCTAAAAGTATTTTCTCAACTTGAATAGCGCTTTAATGTAGAGCTAAAACGAATCTAGCGTGAAAATCGAGGAAAAGCTTTTCTCTCTCTTTTTTTTTTTTATTGAAAATCCTCCGAGCTCTCAATAACGATATGACTTTCTCGCAAATCGTTTCGTCACACGTTCCACCGTCACTCCTTTTCCCCTTTTTGACATCCAGGCCGTTGCACTCTTACTCTCACGTTCGCCGGGCAAAGGGAGGACGGAACGGAGAGAAGAAACACGAAAAGTTTCTCGGGGTATTAGTCATCCGAGCCGTCGCCTCGAATTTCATTGTGATTCAAATATATTGGAAAAAGAATGTTTCTGCAACTTCGCATATTTTCGAAACAGATTTCAACGGCACTTTTGTGTGGAGAGCTACATCAATTTTTATTTCTGTCATTCGGTGATAGGCCGAGTTCCGGGCAACATGCCGAGTGGACAAGGCCGACAACAAAGAAATACCGTAAGGGAAACCACAGTGAAAACCACCGCTCGGGGAAGGACAAAATCATTCATCCCTACAGCGCTTCCCTTTCCTCCCTTCACCGCCTGGAAATTCTGGCGGCACTTTCGTCAGCCGATGGCACTTCCTCGCAACTTGCGTTACCAGGGCGCAGGGAGGGAACGAAGGAGAAGGGCGCGAGGGGAAGACAAAATGGGTACAAGGCAAGACCGGAAGATTTTTCGAGGTATTAGTCATTCGGGACACCGCATACATTTCTCTCTCTCTCTCTCTCTCTCTCTCTCTCTCTCTCTCTCTCTCTCTACCTGGGCGAGACATTCGACTTTCTTTCTCGTATTATTTACATCGGAATCCTGATTAATTCCCGGCCGACGAGGCGCAGAGTGTTTCTCTTCTCAGGAATCTACCCTTGCCTGCCTGCGCGGCCGTTACCCGGCTTTCCGTCTTGAGATCCTGACGAAATCTCCTGGCTATGTTACCGGCGAGGATCTCCACGTCGAGCGGACCCGGAGACAGATCCCTGCTATACATATTCATGCACGTAATTGAGTATGTATCACGCACAGCACATATTACATTGTACATCACGTTTAACGCATTTCCTAAATTAATGCAAATTATTCCTATTATTTTCACTTTAATAAGTTGTATAAATTGTGAACCTTTCGGGAAACTGTTAACCTTCCTAAACATGTAACAATAAGCGGATATCTGTACTGAAAGTTTTAAACTTTGTTTAGCTTTCCACTTTTAATCCTTTCCGAGTATAATTTACATATATTAATTTCGTCATTTTATCTTAACTAATTTATGATAGATATTATTAATTTCTCATTTTACAGCGTTCTGAAAATTTGTTATACGCTCGCGGCCTCACACATTTTGTTCGTGTGTGCACGATGCAATTTACACGTATAAACTTTTCTATGCAAAGAATTGCTTCCTGACGCATATCGATATGTCGCGGATTCACAATGCTGAAATGGAGCGACACGGAACTCCGGAGATGTGTCAAATGTGACGTTATGAGGCGACGAGATATCCCTTACGCGGGATCCGACATAGCCCGACGATATGTTGCGCGACGTTCGCGTGATATGCTTATGCGATCCATTATCAATGACGTCGAACAGTGAACCATTGAGCCTGTATAATTAGTTCAAGATGCATTCGCGTCTGATATTACGCGAACAAATGATAACCGTTGGGCAGCACCGAGATGAATCATCATTACATTTAAACAGTAATGCAACGTATTCCTCCCATCTTTCAAAAAAAATACGTAGATGCAATTGTCATGCTGTTCTCATTCGTTATCTGCCCCATTTTCAATCGCGGGCTGATGAATAAATTTCTGATAGAAATCTCGGCTATCTCCTCTAAATCGAATTTGAACTCATAGATCTTTCATCCCATTTTTTTCCCCATCATTTAATTCTATTGACATTTAGTATCATAAATCTTACATCCCTGAATTCCTTATAAATCGCGTTACAGATCTCTGGATTAATAATTCAACGTACGGCTCTCTATATCACCGCGCGAGTCTTTTACTTATACAAAACCCTTCCTCGTATATCTGTATATCGTTAATATGTATACGCGGGATCATTTCAAATAGCACTTTTATTCTATACATATATATATATATATATATATATATATATATATATATATATATAATCAATTGTTCACCGTTCGGACATTTCTACATCTATATTTCTATTTCTATATCTATATTTCGGTATCGGAGATTTTGTCGTAAATAATGATAACTCGTTTACAATTCCATCTGCACGTGTTGTTAATCGCGTTTGTAGAAATGGCGAGTTACTGCCGCGGGCTCGACATCAACGCGGTGTTTTCCCTATAATGACTTCGGCGTCGATCCGAACGCGAATACAATTTATATTGTTATACGCAAGTGCGCAGGGACCTGGACAAAGAGCGTATTTAACGCACCATGTTGTTATGCCAGGGAGACGCGAAGGAAAGTCCCGTGATATAACTCGCGAGCGGCGCGAGCGACTCGCGAGATGAGGCAAGAAGACTGCAGGTTCCTCCGGAGCGAACTAGTTCGCGAACTTGGACGCGGGACTTGTTACGCGATTGTTAAAGCGTGCAAAACGGCGTCTCCAACTTCGCCGACGCATCTACTCTATGTTGTACTTAAGGCAGAGAGAGATCTCGATTCTCTCGGGTTCATACTGGCGCTGATTCCGTCACCGAATATATCTATATCTGAATGTTTTGACAGATTTAGACAACGAATCGAGTATGCCGACGATGAAACGTTTAAGCGTGAAATCGTCAACGTTCAAAGATTCCTGTCTGAATTGCGGCTAATTAATCCAACTTAATCCTTTTGTGGATTTCAGGAAAAATTGTCAAATTTAATTTGTAAAACTTTTTACATAATAAATAGAATATGAAACAAAATCTGTAGCACAAGTTCAAAATGTCTTCCCTCTCTCCACTTTAATATTAAAAAAACCAACTGCAAAAAAAAACGAAAAAAATAAATGACGTGCGCTTGTATGATTAAAATTTATATTTCACTGCAACTAAACTCGGCTCGCGGCGGGAATCGAAGGTAATAAACACGCGGATTTTCCTGGTCACAGCTGAACGCACATTTGTATAAAATTAAAGCCTCCGATGAGCGGATGATAAACACTCGCCATCGCCACGAGCGTTTGGCATGAATTACGGGCGAGTATGCGCATCGCGCGCTTCTATCTCGCCCCGCATCCGATGTACCGGGATACCGTCAGGACCGCTTCCGCTCTCCTAGTATAGTTCTCATCGAATACGACGGATCCACGGAGTTGTACCGTAAACTGCATTACGGTCGATGCACATGTTAAGGGACCAGGCGCCGAAGCTGTTTAATCTCGATGTGACTCTCTATTCAAACACCGTTTTCTCCACTCCGCTATTGAAATGGCAGCGCAAAGTTCGCTCGTTTGCGAGTACTCTCGGCGTTAACAGGTCGACTCGCGAGAACGCGTTTCAGCGAATGCTAAATCCGCACGAAGCTGCGCAGCGCGGCGGCCACGGAAATTTCTATTAGCGCCGAAATTAGTTTCGTTGGCGAAACGTAAGCGTCGCATTAAATTGTGCGCGCGAGCGACACTAATTAGCTTTCCAGGGCGTGTCATGAAACTCATTATCGCGACACGTAACTATCCAGATGCCGCATTTCTTTCATTCCTGCGCTGCGTTCGTTTTGTACCAAAAAAAAAATATATATATATATATAGTCACATGTCCCTTCATTATCAAAGGTCGTTAATCAAGTTGACCCAATGAAACCACTGGCGGTGCGAAACACTTAAGGTTTCTTATCGCGAACTAAAAGGCCGCGCGGACTGGTTATAAATGTGGCATGGCCTTAATTACCCGACCACGTGGCGGTGCTTCCTCTTTCTTGAGCGCAGGTGGAACAACGGCACTTTAATACCGCTGAATTTCGGTAGGTCGCATGTAATTAGAGCTTCCAGCATTGCGCGGCGGCAGCGGCAAGTTAAAAGCGAAATGATCGCGGCGGGGAAATTTCGCCCTCTCTCTCAAATATTTGAGCCCGCGAGAAAAGGCCGCGAGCGCGCTCTCTCCTTCGTCTCTATCTATTCCGCCCTTCTCCCTACCGCGCTCTTCGTCATTGCGCTTCAGGATACGACCGCCATAAACGTACTGCGGAATGAAGTGCTCCTGGCGTTAACGAACGCGCGTAAATTACGCACCCACGCCTCTCGCACCTTGTGTCCCTTCTTATCCCCCGCACGTCCACCTACTCGCGCGTCGCGATGTCTCTTTCTCCCTCTGCCTGGCTTTCTCTCTGTCTCTCGGTCTCTTTCTATATGTGTTAAATGCTCCACAAGCACGCGCGAAATCGTGGTAGTAAAATGATCGTTAGTGAAAGTCACGATTAACATCTTAATAGTCGCTTGCCGGCAATATGACGGGCGATTAAACGGATGGAAGAAAGAGAGGAACCTTTCGGGGCTTGAGATTCGTGAAAAGAAATAAGATTTCAGGAAGATCAACCCTTTGAACGCCCGAATGATTTCTAAGGGAAGCCATCGCGCGTGATTCAATTCAAAAGTTTTTAAGCCGTTCTATCAATAGTCGTATATTTCTTACAAAGAAGCTCTCTGAGCTAAATGAGAGATTCATAGAAGATCTTCTGTCAAGCTACAAACTAATTTCAGTTAATTTTCGTTCAAGAGCCGACAGTACTGAATCTGTTAGAAAATACGGGAATTGCCATAAAAAATGTTGAACAAAAGCCGCGGTTATAGACGTAGTTTTTACACGCAGATAAAATGTGTCTACGATAAGAAAATATCTAAGATATATATACGCCAAGAGCAAACACCTTCTGTCGGTACCGCCGCGTTTGATTAAAGAGGACCAGACATTTGTAGAAACAGCGAGATTTACGGCGGTAAAAGACGGCTGTAATAAAGCACGTAGAAAAGCATCCCCTTCCCTTGTGAAACGTTAAGATCATCGTCATCGATCATCATAAAGCTTATTATGAACGAAGAAAAAAACTTTCATCATCGTTTATGCCGTTTAGAAGAAAGACACAATAAATGTTATTGCAATTAAATTAATTTTAGTTATCTGCAATAATAATAGTCTAACGTAATAATTAACATGATGCATATAATGTAATAATTATTATTTCATTAATTATTTTTATAATTTTATAATTTTGTGTATTAATTTAATTTTACAGAACAAATGCAAGGGGTTTAACATTTTTTTTCGACATTTTTGCATTGGCATTAAGAATTTACTGGCTTATCCAATGTGAATATTTAAAAGTGTTACGATAACTTGTTACATACACAAATTGGAATATTCAGCAACGTTTTACATCACGTTTTCCCTTGGCAAAATTTTTGCTCTCTATGCATTGTTTTTATAACTTTAATTCAACGACGAGATTAGCACCAGGATTTGTATCCCGTATTTGAATAATTTACAGGATTAAGCGGTGGTTGAGGCACACGAGAAAAGACGAAAAAAGATAGAGAGAAAGAGAGAGATTCTGACGCGATTTGTAGAAATTATGGTCATATATCAGATTTTTTTTCACGCGACGCGTTGTTAGCGATAGTTATCTCGCTAATGTACGTTGCAATGCACAAATTACCGGTAAAGAAATAATAAGAGACACGAGAACGATATCTAATCAGCATGAAAAGCGGGTAAATGATGAGAATTTCGCTTGAACATTAGATTACAATCTTATAGCTGTTTTCCACGAGATAGATAATTAGATATATACACGGATTTTCACATATTGCGTTCCCGTAACAGAACAGGTTTCCATCCGTACGGTTTAATCACAAACTACCTCATGAACACACGTTTTCGCGCTGCGTTTGATAACATGGAAATCGACACCGGTATCGATGGATTTTCGCGTCGAGGCACGAGAACTTTGCTGTTTGCAAATGTGCCGCGTGTCGATCACGGGTTTTGGCATCGCAACATGTAATCACTCGACACGCGTGAAGGAAAATTGCTGTAAGTGGTAAGAAGTAATGTAATAGAAAGGTGTGAGAAAATGTGCAAAAAATATAAATAACATGTCACTAAATGTACTTATTAAATGTTTCTTGAATCTTTCTCATTATTCTATTTATGACTTTAAAAATAGATAACGCTAGATGATTACGTTGACCGGTCATTTTTTTATCCATTTTGACAGTCCATCAATTTCACATGTAAGAAAAACAAAAAAAGGCGACGACGCTTCTACCAACACTGCTGTCGCAGAAAGCTCGTGATGAGTGAAAAATTAACTGCCTACCATCAAGCGTGTTAATTAAGATGTCGTGCGCGATATACTCGCGTACAACACATTCTGCGTGCAAACACTGTTCTCACTTGCGCATTTATTCCGCCACGTTATGCACCAGACCACGAAGACGGATTTATGTGTAAACGGCCAGACATGAGCTGGGTAATCCGCGGAAAGTCAACATTTCGCGGAACCGCCAAAAATAAATCGAATCTACGTATCATGAACACATAAAATTCAAAACAATTAATACACTTCAATATTTACTCCAATTAAAAACATATAAGCATCAAATTGCTAATATCGCTGATATCCAATTAAAATATATAGAAATAAAATGTTGTCAATTTGCATGGTATCATTTTTTAACTTCTATATTTACATTGCATTTTATATTGCACTCTTGAAATTGTTGGCTTTTCCATTTCATGGATTAATATTTATTTTAAAATCGATAAAAGTTACTATTTTTTAGATGATAAATAATCGTGTAAAAATTCGTTCGAAGAATCGTATGAAACTTAACAAAATCGTAGTGAAAAAGATAAAACTTCGCCATGTTGCACTCATCTCTGGAATATTCGACAACGCGAGACACATCGTGTTTTTCAAAAACCGAAACGCCCGCGCTCCGCCTAAATAAAATACAAACAACGCAAGAGTTTGTTACGCGATTCGGCGGGGGCGGGAGATCAATTCTGTAATAAATGAATCAAAGTGGCACGATACGACCGTGCAGGTGGATCACCATTGGCACCATTTTTTAACGAACATTACGCGTACTGCCTGCAACAATTTTTTGCGTATACTCTCTCGCGCACACCGTCACGGGGTTTGCATAGAGATGTGTGCGTATACGCGTAAGCGCGAATGCGTGTGGACTAATTGTGAACGATTCGAGCGCTTAACGAATGCGCGCTCAGCAGCCCGGGGAAAATGCGTCGTGTGCGTCGGCCGGAAGAAATTCCGAATCGGATCAGACGGTTGGATTTTCCGATTCTCTCTCTCTCTCTCTCCCCCCCCCCTCCCCCTGTCTCTCTTTCTCGTTTTTTATAGCGTCGCGACGCAAACGCGACCGCGCACGTTTACCATCGACACAGTCGGTGACTTCTGGCGCGGAAAATAATGAAGCGATCTGGCGTAACGTGAAATTTTCTGTCACTTCTGCTATCTCTGGAATTGCATGTAAATTCGACATGGTATTGTCATATTATTGTCAATTATAGATAATTATACAATGGCGGTTCCATAAAAAACAATGTGCAATTAAAAACAATTACGGTGAGATAATATTTTAATAGAAATTAGAATCACAATTAAACAATAGTAATGCAGACAGACAATTTCTTTATAAATTTCTCATATAGAAAATAATACATTTTTATAAATGTAACTTTTTTTTAAGTTGGATCAATTGTAATGTTAAATCGGAAAAAAAGAATTTACGCGACCCGTCTAGACGTCTGCAAATTTAAAGAAGAAACAAGTAACGAGGGGAAAAAGGAGCTTGTGAAAAACGGATAAGCCCATCACCGCGACGTGAATGAGCCTCAATCATAATAAAAGCACGGAATAAATCATTAAGCGGAGAAAAATCTGCCTCAGAGGAAGTTACAAACGAGAGCTTTAACTTGCCGTATTTAATACAGCTAGTAACTAAATGAGGCAATACATTTGTAAAAGATACCTCGCAAAATAAAATGAATTCAACACGGAAAAGCTGATAAAGCGATATTACTCATTATTTTTCCAGCCGATTAACAAAGTAAAACGATACAGATTCTCCCTCAATGCAGGAAACTAACTCTTCCGTTTCTCTGTATTTTTATAATTTCGATGTAATTGATAGAATTCTGGCTTTCTCTGTTAAAAAAAATTAAAACCTAGAGTTTCAGATGTTTCAAAAAGTTTTCTGATAATGTAAATAATAAATAATAGCGTAACTTATTAGAGCAGACATTTTTATATTTCCGTGTCACAAATAAACATATTTATTTAATTTAATTATAAATTAAATAATACTTAATAAATTAAATAACTTAATTATAAATAATAATTAAGAATAAACGAATATTCTTAATTTAATTACGTATCAAAATAGAGCAGTTGATCAGTCTTAAAAAAGATAATTGCATCCGAGAGCGATGTAAATTTTTAACAACACAGCGTCACGCCTTACCGATCCAATTAGCGCGATTATTATAGCCCATGCACTGGACACGGCCGCTGTTTCACTTCCGTGTATATCGCGGCACGAATTAATTTTACTGACACAAGCTCTCTCGCGCCTACCCCTCACCTCCGGAACAAATTTAAATAGCTATTCAGTGCGGCAGAATTACATTAATTGCGGGCGTCGGAGGAAGTCCATTCATTAGTTTCATTGTCATTTTAGGTCGCGGGCGTTCAATGAAAAACAACGGCACTTCCGGACCTCCGAGAGAGAAAGAGGGAGAGATGAGCCCGGGGGTCGGAATTCCTCAATTTCATAAAAGCCTCCCTTCCTCTTTGTCGCGTCGCGCGATAATGCGGCTGCATTCTTCGGACGCTGCATGTAATTACACGCGGGAGCCTCGTAAGGCGAGAAGGCCCGCATTCTTCGCCTGCGTTTAGCGCCGCGCTTAACGCTAAGTGCGGCCATCTGAATCGGACATACCGTCATAAAAGGATAGAATGCATTTGTAAACGCTAACGCGTGTTCGTAAGTTTCAGCTAATGGTATGCAATACGTTTAATACGTTATGCTGAAATTTATTAGATATTTCGTTCTCGAACAATTTTATAAAGCAAGACCTACAGATTTTCCGACGTGCACATTAATTTCGTCGCATTTATTAAATATTGCACCTGCACGACGTGCACATTAATTGGTCGCATTTATTAAATATTCTATCTCGAATTTAAATAAGATATGAATATAATTCTCTCGTGTAGAACTTCTTTCAGTTAATTGACACTCGACACTTCTTAAAATATACCTATTAGCCGTATGGAGAGTTTATTCTACATTAGTGTTTCAATAACCAAGTCACGAGCATGGAGGATAATCGATTATGAAAGTAACTGAGGAGAAACACTGGAGACGTTCCCACATAGGTGGAGATTATAAAAAAAAAAAAGATAAGAGATCGTCGACAGGAAGAGTCGGAGATGAAGGGAGGAAGGAGGCGAATGTGGCGAGAAGGACGAAGGGGAAACAAGCCAAAGGAACAAGAAGCGGAAGAGCACGAAGGAGCCTCGCGGGTGGAACAATGGCCGAAAATTGCTGGGCAAAATCAGCGAGGGATAAAGGGAATCGCGCGGGGAGGAGGGTTAAGATAGCGGATTTACATAAGACTCGGGGGTATCCCCGGCCATTGTTCTCTCCATCTCGCAACGAAGAGAACGTTCGGTGATGCCATGACATTCCGAAGGGAAGGCCGCGGTACGACATGTAATGGGTCAAAAATGCCCGCACGAAGAGCAAATAGCCGTGACAGTTAATGACAGAAATGTTCAAGGTTGAGAGAAAATACGCACTTTTAACGCGCTGCAATTTCTGAAGTCTCCCTGTAATTTACGGTCTTACCTGACGTACATTTTAGTGTAATTTACGACTTTACGAGTTACTTTTTCTTATCGTGCAAACTCAAGTTATTATTGAAGTAAGAGTGAAATATACGATACTTGCGAAATATTTTCGTATACTTTTTGCCGTTTACTTAATGAGATTTACAATTAGCTGTAAGATGGATGCAGAGATTTACCAGAATTAAACCTATTTGATATCTTTTTAACCAATAAACAAATATTTAATATATCCTCAATTCTCTTATTTGCTCCGATTTCTGTACGATTTGTGCGATTTATAGTTCGCATATACGTTATATTTAAAGAGTTAACATTAAGAACCAATGAAAATATATAATTTTAAAATGGAAACGAAGACGTTTTCGAGCTCTTTCGCTAATTTTGCTAATTATAGCTGTTTTCGCGATGGTGATGCGAAGGGAGATACCCTCGTCTCTCCTATCTTCACCCCGGCTCGGTGTCGGATTAATCCCTAATTACACATGGAATTCGACGCGCTTTAATTAGATCGTGACGCACGTTACACGCACCGGCAAATTCTCTCGATACGATGCGTCGTCACCGTCGCGAAATGAGACGCATTTTGTCACCCGCGAAACGCCGCCATCGGGCACTCTAATTATCGCTCGAGTGTATCGGCCTGTCTTCCACAGGGCTAATCAAAACGAATTACGCAGCGTTACGGCGGTCGCGTACGTTGCGATTACGCCCCGGTAAAGTATAACCTGTAGTCGGCTCGTTATCGCGCACGAGTTCTTTAATTTACACGCGGACGACGATGTCGATGTCAGGGTGAAAAATCTTAATTTTTATATGTACGTATGGAAATAGCGCCACGTTGTTGCGAGATTATCGAGTGAAAAATGTGCGCGACGGCATGCAAACGACCTGATCGGCGATTATAATTGGAAATACCGTACATTCTGATCGTCAGATACGTATGCGAATAACAATCTTGCACTTGACAGCACTCAAATTAACAAACGGCTAATTAAAATAGCCGTCCGCGTCTCCCTATTTATCTAAGAGTACGTATTAAAAGTCTAAACTGTTTCGTGTAATGCGTCGAGATTGCAGATATGTATCTAGGTATGTAAGATACCTAAAAAATTTACTTACGCAATTATAACTGATTTAAAAGAGAAGTTATGTCCATTAACGTGTCGAGTTTCAGTAGCAGTACTTTCTCACCGATTGGATTTCTCAACCATCAAGATTAGATTTGAGATATCAAAGTATAAATAAATATATGTATATAAATAAATACGAAATTGTACGTTTAGACTATAAAATAAAATATATATGTTATATAGAAAAATATATGTAACATGCCAATATTTATCAAAATATAAAATTATGTATTAAAAAATCTAAATTATATAATTAAAATAAATATACTTCAAACGTCGTCCATCGATACAGCCATTTAATAACTTTGTTTTCAATGAATTTTAAAAGATTCGATAAAATTTCACATATCGTGAATAGCATTTAGAAAGAGAAGACAGTTGAGCAATAATGATAAGATTAATGCATACTGAGGAACTAAACGATTCTCCCCGTATCTATTTACATAAGTTTCAATTGCAGAAAGGAACGGAACGTCATTTAAAAGCTACACCCATGCAAGGGACGCATCGAGTTTCTCGCAAACATTTCGACGCGATGTTTTCTCGAAGGATATCCCGTGTCCGTCGAGAGAACCCCTGCCTGGTTCTCGGCTATCGGACATCGGCTCGCGTAGTTTAAACAACTCTTCGCCAGTCTCGATAAACATTGACGACGAATACGATCCGTACGTTCGGTGTCTGTTATCAGATTTACCTCTCACCGCACGTAAAGGGCGATGAATCGAAGGGAACGACGCCAGGTCTCGATACCTCGCTTAATGCCTCGCGAACGCACTATGAAATTTGCCCAGCTGAGGTAAATATTTCATTTATATTGCACAAAAGTACAAACGTAACGTTTAATGTGAATTTGATCAGAGAGAATAGTTTAATTCTAACTTGTGTAAACTACTCTCATTATTATGATTATTAACATTTAAAAGTTTTGAATTTTAAATCAAACCAAATGATTTTATGCACATACAACACGTGAACATAGAACAAATTTCCCATTATGACGCGGCACGATTATCTATATCTTGCGTTCTCGATGTGAATAAATATTCCGAACGAGAGAAAAATGCTAATGACTTGCAAAACTTAAAGTGCTCAAAGAACGAGAATGATGCAGAATAACTTGAAAGATCGTGAGATTATCAGTTTACCGTTGTAGGAAAATTGTGTAACGCAGAGAATGGTATAAAATTCTTTTATTATATCTGAGATCGCTCGGCACGTTCCGAAATGGCCAGGAAGACCTTAAGATATGTTCTTTTCTTATAAACCTCGTTTTAGAGAATTTAGCGCTAAATGTAGCAGGTAAATGCGAGCCTAGAAAATAAGGTGCGTCAAGGAGACCAATGTAGCAACAGAGACCACCTATTTGCGCAACATATTCGCACTCGCATTTATCGCGAAGTGCAGCTGCGACTGTCGTTATCGCGGAAATTCTTATCTGTGTGCAATCCGTGAGACAAACGCAGGATATCTCGATAACTCGACAACTGTTATGTAATGGGAAAAAATGCAGCAAATAACGTTCTATTTACATTTCGATTCATATTTTCAAAACGCATTCTCCGTGAATGTTATCACGTTTTAAGTATGCTTACCGCTACGGCGATTATCATCGTTGAAAGCTCTCACGGTACTTACCTGGAACAAAAAAAAACAAAGTAAGTTAGATAAAGTTGAATGCTTCTTATGATATGATAAATTTTAATAACCTTTTGATGCGCAAATATCGGGAAACGAATTTTCATTGAGACGTATTTCATATATTATTACGGTATGCTTATCACAATCGCGATTTGGCGAGAATTTGCAATGCAAGAAGACTGATTGAGTAATTCTGATCGAATTACCCTTCGATATAATATAAGCATAGTTTTGATCGATTCGATTTACACGGTAAGTACGTCCGCTCTTGCGGCAAACGACTTTAAAAATTATGTTACACGCTTATGCGCCCCGCGTCCTCCTATCCCTTATAAAATACTTAGTGAGAGCTAATGTAACTCCGCTGTAAGGCGCGTAGATGTGTAATGAAACACGAGGATGATGGATGGCGTCTTCGGTCTACATGAGCTGCGGTAGCGCATGCAGAGGGAGGCGAAGATGGCGCGGGTCTTTTATTGAAACTTCCGGCGTAATCTTCGGATTGTCTATCGATCATTCATGTTTTACGCCTGTTACTTTTGAATTGCCCATCTTACTGGAGAATACAGAATGCATCATCAAGCTTTTAAAGCGGTTATCTGCATTCGTTTTGCAAAAATAATGTGTATACATATGTAATGAGATTTTCGAAGGTAACTTCCGAAAAGTTTCCAAATCATTCATTTCATCTACAAATTCTTCATTAATAATGAAATTAATCTTACCAAGAAATTTAATAATTTAAAGTCTATATTAAATCAGTTAAAAGATAGAAGAGAGCATTATCTGCTTGCATCTTTAAAGCTTCGCTTAAAATCGCGACGAGATTTCCTTAATAATTCCTCACTAATTTGAGTCCTATTAATATTTAATACTTAAGAAAATGTATTTCTAACGGAAAAATCTGCACATTGAAAAATTTTCAGACAACATTTCGAAATTACTTAAGCAATCACGCCTACGAGTAATGATCACACCATCTTGCTTGATCAGGACATTTCCGGATAAAGAACGTTCGACTAGTGGCGGAGGAGGAAACGGAGGAGGAAACGAAGAAGAGAATGAATTCGACCCTAAAGGTTCTCGAATCAAAGGCCATCATCATCGCCATCGTCATCGCCACGAAGAGCCATTCGCCACGGCCGCCATTCTTCAATCGGAGCTCGCAGAGAGGAGGAAGATCGCGAGGCGAGAGCCTGTACCTTCGAGAGAAGGTCCCTGAGACGGCTATAAATTACTGACTAATATCTCATAATTATCGACCAAGCCAGACTTCAGGAATGCCTGAACGTCTGAACGATTCAGCATGCAGGTATGCGAACAAGTTCTTTCTCGCGGGACTTGTTACATGCGAAATCGTGACTATCACGAAAAATCGTGATTTCTTCTGATTATGATTCTCGCGACAATAAAAGACAGCGAATGTTCCAATGATCGCTTTCTTTCTCTTTCCCTCTTTGCATTTTAGCCGTATATTTTCGTTTCCTTGTTGTATCGGCATCCTTTCAATTTTCTGCACACTTACCAATTTAATTTAAGAAATCATATATAATAAAATAATGAATATCTCAATTTAAACGACTATCTCTACAGCTTTGACACTTTCTAATTATACTAATAAAATCTCTTTCGAACTAAAGATTAAACTTAGTTCTCCAAACGTATTTCCTGTTTAAACATCGACGATTTAGGACACGCGCGTTTGTTAATTAATGGCAAAACGAACTACTTTGGAAACACACGAGCAGTATCGGCGTTCCGTGTAAGTGCACGAGCAAGCGAGCGCTTAATAACTCGTCGCCTAATTTGACGCTAGATTGCGAGAGAACTTTGTCTGCTACGGTACTGTTCCTTACTAACGTGTAACAAGATCTTGAGACATCAGTTTGATCGTCGAGCACATGCGAGATATACTTTGCTCGAAAGAAGAAGTTCCCTTAAAATGAACGCTCTTGAGTAAGCGTTCAACTACCAGACAGATATTAAGTGCAGTCCAATTAAACTTCGTTATCGTCGCGGATTATGTACGTTAAGTATCGCCAATACTTCACCTGTTCGCGAAACAGCTTCAATGAGCGCTCAGAGAGAAGGAATTCACCCTGTGATTACGAGACATAAGGGAATAATAGCGGATACGATCGATCTTTCAACATCATTGATCATTTTTGTCTGAGAAGCAACGTTTATGTCATCTCATATTAGTAATGATGCTGTATTCATTATAATGTCATACTAACAATAACGCATTATTCTAACTAGTCATCAACACATAATATAATGCATTAGGTTTAATTCCTATCTATTATCGAGAGGAAAATCGAGTGTGAGAAACTTCAAATTACACAACATGAAGAAATAATTGCGATTTATGTCAAACCTATCGTGAACAGAAATCCGTTTCAGTAAGAATTCTAAGCGAAGCCTTATTTCCTTAATTTAGACATACCAAAGAATGAATAATTGCATAATTTAAATAATTATTCAATGATTTAATTAAAAATAACAGTAAGTATATAATAATTAAAAACCTAATGAATTCTTTAAAATAGTACATAAACATCCGTCGATTTTGGGCAAGGTATCCTCGCGCTCGCAAACGACTCGTTTCAGATTGCGAGATTCAAGGAGCCCAGCTTTTTATTAATCCGCACATTGACGTGCCCGGAATACGCGCTGAGAGCGAAATCGAAGGTGAGCGCACCGATTTCACGCTCGCACGTTCGCGAAACGGAGGACTCTCGCGCGTCCTGTTCCCACACTGGGTTCCGTGTCGATGATCGATCTCGGGATTTCGTTCGTTCGCCGTTCATTTCGCCGTGGAAAGAGAACAAAAAGGTCGGTCGGCAGAGCTTGCCGGGACCGGATCCCCATCGCGTTTTAAAACCCATTCGGTTTTTTTTTCCTTTTTTTTCCTCTCGCGATCTCTCTCTTTCTCTCTTGACCGTTCCTTCATCCTCGATACGCGTGTATCGCATCCCCCCCGACGTACACGTTGATCCGTGGACGCCCACGACTCTCCGCACGAGCTCCCTAAAATTTTAAATCAAACGTCGCGCACGCGGAAAATCGTCCTGTAAAGATGCAATCTATCCGACGAGATATAATCCTACGTCGCGCTAATATGGATTTCTAAAGCTGGATAGACATGTCAGAGATAATAGCAAAATGTAAGAGATAGCAAATTAATTAGAATATATTTTTCTATTTATTTTCCCCGTCATAATTCTGTAATTACTGTTACTCGCTGCAATCTACCGATTTCGTCGTTCAATTAAAATTAATCGCGCTTTCGTTTCATCGTGAAATTAATGTAATTAAAATTGAGGTGCATTTAAAGTGACTCTTGTAAGTTTTTTCGAGTTTGCGCCTTACTTCCACGGGACACTCGGCTTCCTTATTATCATAAACGCACGTCGGCTATCGCGACGGACACGCCACGCATGCACACGAAGGGCAGCACGCTACTCCTAAGAAATCGATGTAATTGCACGGCTCGAAGGAGGAGGCATTGTGCGCCGCTGTGAGTTATGCACGTCCTGAGAGAAGGGCGATGGGCCCCGGGACGACGTTTGTTTCAAGTGTGGCACGAAGATGGTAACGCGGCACGGATGGGCACGAAGATCGACGATAAAAGCGGCACGAGGTCAAAGCTCGGCGCACATACAGTCGATATTTGTCAGCTACGGATTGTCCGTGAAATGTGAATTTCGAAGCTGTATTACGTATAGTCGGATGCAAATGATTGCGTAAGTAACTCGTGAAACCTTTCGTTTTGAACTCTTTACTCTTTAACCCCTTCCCCTTTCATCTTCCATACAATCGGTGTATACGATGGTTCAGAAAAACAATTTCTGGGACGAAACGATTGTTGGCCTAACGGTTTTCCTTTGAAGAAATCTAAATTTACTCCGAGAAAAATCGATATACATTTTTCATACATCGTGTATATGTAGCTGTCATCAATCAGTTTTCAGTTTCAACTGACCGAGTTTAATTTCTCGAGTTAAAAAATTCTACTTTAGATAGTCCAAGAGTTCATAGCATAGAGTCGAGTCAGAAGTTTAACAATTTAATGTATATTTTTGTTCGGTTTGTATCGGAGAAATATCTCTCTGTATATGATACCTACACAAATATATTCCGAGATGTTACACATGACATAAATAAGATTTTATTGTAAATTATATAAGTTAGCTAAAATTATTTAAAATTAGCGTCCATCAATTAACGTAAATAAAGACATCGCAACACAATTTAAATTTATCGGTATCTACTGATCTAGCTAATTACTAATTTAAAGCTTATACGCGCATAAATATAGATTTTTAGGGCTGTCAATTATGACATTTAAAAATGCAAACTCTTCTCTTTTACATTGATATCTTGGTATCAAGGAAGTTTCTTCGGGAAATAGGACATTTGAATAATTCTATGCATATTCAAGTTGTGCTTCTATTAAGTCTCGTGTTGTGCGGATTATCGCCCAACAAAGACAGATTGTAGAGAGATTAATGTAGATATAATGACGAGGGTTAATGTAAATATCTTATAAAATATCGATCTTACGGCGAAAAACGTCGAGGAGAATCGGCAACGACGGCGATGGTGGCAACGAACGGCGCCCGAGAAAAGATTTCATAAATAAAGACCGCGGGTCCGAAACACTCTCTGTGTTTACCCAATGCACGTCCAAGTCATCCCGTACGATATTCCAAAGTGTTTCCAGGCTTCGAGATTTCGAGCAAGCGGGAAGCGAAGAGCTTTTTTGTAGCTCAGGAAAGAGTAGCTCGTCTACGCGCCGAGAGAATTCCGCGGCCGATTGTTCTGTGTATTCTGAGTCCTCGACTACTCCAATGAATAAACGGAATATTGTATACTCTGTCGGAACCGAAAACATCGCGCTCCTTCCCTCAGCGTACTCGCTTCGGGAAGCATGAATAGAATAAAGACTTTGAAAAATTGTTATGCAATATAAATTTATGCCAAATATTAGGTATATCGGTTACCCAAGCTTTTTTATAAATTGATATACACGTGAAATATTGATTTATCTCTGCAACACGATCCTGTGAAACTGGCGCCGAATGACGCGAATCAACATCGACGAGAAGCAAACGTGTCCCATTTATGAATGATACTCCACCAGCCACTTTTATTATGATAGTGTTTTCGATATTTTCACGGTGCGCCAGACACCTGTATGTATAGCGATTTTCCGTGTTGGCACACGTCTGAGAAAACGCCGGCGTCGTGCCGCACAATCGAGGAGGGTGAGCGCATCCGCGGAAAGTAAACCCTCCCCGACAGAATGTTTGTCCACGCAGGCAGACATCAAACGGAATCGCGGTCCCGCCGTAGATAATGAACCACTACGGACATTTACGTGCTTTCTCCATTCATGTGGTCGCTTTGTCAAAGCGACCGTCTTAGACGACCATTCTCGTCGCAGAAAAGGCACGCGAGAAGAAATAGAGTATCTCGCAGAAAGAATTACAGGAAAAAGATTGATTCATACCGGCAATAAAAAGATTTCTTAATCACACAGGAAACTGTCGTTTCAGTAGCACATTATCTTTACACCAAGAATTACGTGATTAATCGCGAGAAGAGCTAAAATTTTAAGCTATATTTTATAAGAATAGAATTCGCCTTTAAACATGTAAAAAGCTTCCATCAAATTGAAATTGGAATGTTCAGGAAGTTGAATAATAGATGAAACACGTTATAATTTATTTTAATTCTTGTAATTGTCGATCCTGCTTTTGTAAATACAATTACAGAAAGCATAATAAATTGATTGATTGAAATTCAGCACGGAGCTCGGCAACTCATCTTTATGTATGTCGCCCGAAAATATCTTATAGATCCCTTCATCGGTCGAAATTTTCACAAGCCCTCCGCTTCGCGCTTCTAATGAGTACCCGCATTTATCGCCATATTTCCTATCTCTCTTCTTCTATCGTATGCGCAGATGTTATATTTTCGAGACGTTTGCGTCAAAGCTTTCGCGTAATGACCTTCTGTTTGGTTTGCAAATTAGTCGAACGCAGCGGAGGCAGGGGTCCACCTCTAGTGAGGGAGAGAAAGAGAAAGAGAGAAAGGGGATGTGTTTGACGGGCGTCATGTGCATGTGTCACCCCAGGTCGCGGCACGTCATTCATCTATGGTCTCTTTCCTCCAACTGTCAGCGCGGGCCACGCGGACCCCGTTGACGACGAGCTTTCTGTCAAGTTCGTTGCACTCTGTCATCGATTTCCTTCTGGCTCAATACAATTACTCTCGTTAATAAAATTCGTAGCAAAATGAGTGTAACCCGGGAGAGCGCACTCGACCCCCTTTTACAGCGTTTTTTTGTTTCCAACCGAAATGTCAAAATCGATTCGAGAGTCGTATAGCTTTTGTCTCGAAACGGGACGACATTTGTCATGTCAAACGGCGATTTTTCTCATCTATCGCGTCAGCGCCGACACGCCGGCAATTCCGAAAAATCGAGATCAATATTTGCCACAAAACTCTGCGTTCACTATTTACGGCGAATTACAAATAATCTGACGGGAGACGCTGCGATCTGCTCATAAAATTTGTTTTTGACGCGAAAAGAATTTTTAAATCTTCCGGCAAAGGGGGAAATTCAATTACCAGAAATAGCTACCGTTCACTCGGATAGATTTCAAAATAAAACGTCTGCTTGTTTCGTAATGCAATCGAGAGATAAACAGATACGCGAGAAGAAATAAATGAACAAATGTTCATGTTACGGAAAAACAAGATAGATACGAGAAACAATGTTTATGAAAAATAAACATCGAATGGTGAAAGAAAACTCCAGTCCTTCATCGAGGTCTGTGCGCGAGATAAGGAAGCAAACCTTTAAGAAAAACACACGGTACGTCATGTATTTAACAAGCAGCAACGCGCGCCAGAAGACCCAGGGCTTACGAAACTCTCTTGTCGAAAGACTCTCGTTATCAACGTCGACACGGCGCTAACCGCGAGAGTTTAACGAGCGCTCGAGCGCGAACGAACTGTCCGCCTAACTGTGTAATTAATCCATGTTAACAAACTTGCAATACGGTATTTTAAAATATTCATTTATCTCGTTACCTGTTTGTACGAAAATAGCGAGGCAGATATTAAAATAGGCACAGACACCGGCGGTTGTTACACTTCAATTCGATGTATGCGATAAACTCACGACTTTGCTTATCTATCGCTTTCTAATTGCTTTCACGTACACGCTCCTGTCAATGCTCCTCGTGGCATGGCCTTTGTGCAGCGGGCATTCGCGTCTTGCATCGAACAGCTATTTTCGAATGAACTTAGCAACACGAAGAAAAAAAAAAACGGGGAGAAAGAGCTTACTCGCGCGCCACGTGCACTTCCTGTATACTGTATACGCTACTTCCTGCATCTATATACACGGCTGATATCGTGAAACGAAAATGGCACGCGGTAGGCGTGAACTGGCCATGGGAACAGAAACCATGAAAGTTCCTTGTGCCTGTAACGCCGACGCGTATGGGTTCGCACGGAGTACGCGATAGAAAGGGAATATTTCGATACTATATATATCGCCCTTTGATCTACCAACACGCGTGAAACACAAATGGAACACACGCGTTTATGCTCGGTCTCAGAAATGCACGGCGACCCGAACGGGTATCAATGATTAATGAACGTTAAATAACCTCTCACCTTACATCAACTCTTGATATTTAATTATAATATATTTCGTAATGTATTTTACGCAAACGTATGAGTGAAATAAAGCATTATCGCCTACGGTTGAAGTGATTAATTCAAGTTTTATATACATAATCAGCTTGAGACGACTCATTAATTTTGACTCTAAAATTTACCGTCGCGATACATCATTTTCTGATATTATAATTAAAATGACATACGTTTAGCGTGAAATACGAATTGCTTTACGCATCAAAGACGGACAAAGCTCGAGATAATATCTAAAAATTCCTGCATAGTCCTACTCGCCCCCTCGCGATTCAGCCAGCGCATCGCGACACGCATGCAGAGGCATGCACGACTATGAATGCTTCCTCGGAGAATGCGCGCGTCTCTGTCCCGTACGAAACCGGATATTCCTGCAGCTCGCACTCTGGCGTGCATTGTCCTTTGAGAGTTTCCCTCTATCGCGTGGCTCTTCTGCGACATCAATGACAGTCGCGCAAGCCTGTTGCGAGTCTAGAGCTCGCTGCATCCCATCGCGGGCGTAAGCGCGCGCGGGATGCTGCGTGAGTCACGCGTGCCTGAGGTTACGGCGCGAAAGCGACGATTATTCACGGTCAAGGGAGATCGCGATCTCACGATATAAAAAGATGAGCGCGATGGTGGAGGGATGATACCGCCGCACGCTCGGTCCGCATTCTCGTCGCGCATTTAGCAGTGAATGCAGCTGTCCGATCGCGTTCCCTCTAACCAGCACTGAATACGATCCGCTATTATCGGCCAAATAAAACTCGTAATACGAGGATTATATTCAGCGTTGAATATGATATGTCGGACACGTCGAATAGATTACTAATTTTCGTTTTTGAGACCCAAGTGTTTAAACAATCGAGCAAAGTTTTTCGATTTTCAAAAATCTTTTTAGCGGTAAGCAATAATGAAAATGTACATTTTTATATTTGTCATTATTCTAATTAAATCTTAATCTCATTTTTATATTTTTAAAACACAACCACACCGTAAAATACTCTTCGTAATAATTGACGTAAAATATTTTTACGTCAAAGAAATAATGCGAACGTGAGGATGGGAGTACGCATGGGGTACTTTTTTCGTCCATTCTCGCGCGCAGGCAACAATTCTATACATTTCTATGTAGCTATTGTTATGGGTGCGAGTGTCGTTGGTTGGCAGATGTTCTAACAACTATGGAAACGTTCGAACACCAATGTCTCCAGCTAAGAGGCTTCTTTCGACACTAATCCGGTAATTGTATGCTGCAGCTTACAAGGAATCGAACATCGAATGTCTGAACGTTTCCAATCTTCAAGAGAGCCTACGTACATGGATGCTGCTTTCAAATATCTTAATTTGTGAATTTCGCCACGGATATATTTTATCTCGTATCATAACGATTCTTATTATATAAACGCTTTAAAAATCTATGAGATAATTATAATCTTCCTTTTTAATGTTAAATAAATAATTTAAAAATTAAAATAAACGTTATATACAATATATTATACAATTTTTCTAAACTATTGAAAATATTTTTTCTTATAATATAATTCTTATAGTATAATTCTTATAGTATATTTTTTAAAATCACTTTAAGCATTTTAAATCATTTTAAAAATATTAAACATTTATAAACATTCATTTAATTATTGCAAAATTTTACGTGTTACGATACGAAAGAATGACGTAATCCGTGTAAAAGATATGCAACATTTGGAGCACGGATAATCCTTTGAGAGATTTTCATGCGGAATAATAAAGATATTAATATCGCCATTGATAATATTCGAAAGCTACTACTACACAAGAAGTTCAAGAATGTATCCTTTCGTCTAAAGACGCTCGTTCTCGCACACCAATATATCTGCGACATCGTTTCCCGAGAGATGAATATCCTTATATTACAAAAGATGAATATACTTAATAATATAAAGCGTTACAAAGAACGCGTACCGTCTAAAGCGCGAAGAAGGAAATAACGGATTCTATATCTTCACGCTCGCATTTCTTCGCGTTCGTGCACGTATAATACCGTCGAATAAAAAAAAATGGTGCGCGATCTATATGCATAAAATTTGTGCATCGCAATAACTTTAATACTGTCGCTTGTGAAATTGGGACATTTAAATCTGTCCTCGTGGAAACGTTCATGAAATTCATTTTTATACGAGAAAATGTATCCCTCTAAAAATATCTAGAGATAGAACGGGAATTAAAATTACAAAAGTAGTTTGAATTAAGTGCAAAATTAAATTCACATATTAATTAAATTTTCCAATCGAGATCATCTAAAACGGTTTTCAATCTCTGTGAATTTTTTAGCTATCTATCAAACATATTTATAAAATTTTCAAATAATTCGCGAAAAAATATAAGATCACATTTGCTGAGTTTTATCTCCTAATTAAAAACTAATTTTAGTTCCTCAAGAGACTTGAATTTTGAATATTGTTGTTGTATCATTCCCCGCGAAACTGCGATCGGCAATTTATATTAAACTAATTCCATTAAACGAACTTTCATTGCGGCAAGCAATTTACGACAGCAATCTCGTTGAGAGCGCAATGCAGTTTTCTTTTCAAGAAAACAGAGTGGTAACTTTTAATATTATCTGTTTTATTATTAATGAAATGTAAAAAGATGTTGGTTTTATACCTATATCCCACCGGAGTCATGGCAACGAAAAATAATACGGTCCAGATTAATGCGTTGGTTAAATCGGTTTAACCACGGCATTTCACTTTAATGCGAAAAATTCTATACAAAGCCTGTAATTTCCTTCAAAATCCTATAAAGGTTTTTCACTACAACATACTATTTAAGAACATACAAGGATTACTAAGCAGATTAAGATAGTTCTATAAGTCTATTCTTCCGTATATATCTAGACGGTGCTTTTTCTATTTATGAAAGAATATAAAGAATTTTTAAAAATACCATTTCTTTCCTAAGGTAAAATATTCGTAAGAACAAAAATATAGAAAGACTTAAAATAGCACGTGATTCAAGGAAAAATGCTAAGAACATTTTGCGTGTCTTCTTGGGCGTCCCTTTAGAATTTCGCAGATTACGAAAATATATGCCGCATTTCAGTTATAAATACGTCGATGCTGAAACTAAGCTGCTACTAGAGCCGTTTTATTGACTGACATGTAGCAGCTAATTAGGAGATTGCTACAGGTCCATAAATGAAAGCAAATAGAAAGCATTCCGACAGGGTAACGCGCGTTCATTGAAGTTAAACAAACAGCGAAAACCGTAAGAATCTCCCAAGGTTTTCTTGTCCTAACAGAGACAAACGTATGGAGGAAGAAATGGGAGAAGAACTTACATCCCGAGGTGCGCCGTAAAAGTTAAACTTCACGTTCAACGAAGACGTAATTCTGATTACACCCGAAGGCCTGCCGTAAAGCCTCGAGTTATACTGCAGAAACGTAAAACGAGATATATGTACGTGCGATCGGTGCGTTCGAGTATGCCTAACGCAAATATATCACTGCGCAAAAGAAAAACTACGAATGCTTTTTTGTGTGCCCCGTTGATTTGCGATCGCGAATTAACCCAGAAAGGCGTGAAGAATATTTATACGGTGTTAACACGAACGTGAGAACACCGACGAGCCTCGCTTCGCTGTCTTCTCGATTCTATGAGGAAAATTAATCCTGAAAATCTTGAAGCTCGACAAGTTGCAAAACTTGATGACTCGCCGAGGCAGAGCGAATAAATGGAGATGAGACGATGTGGAAAAATTGGGACAAGATATTCTTCGGCCTGTATAACCATCGATTACTCATACAGCTCTAATAGTATAGAGTTTATCGATTCTCTTACAAGTAATGTTAGTTTTTTTTTTATTCCTCTTCTCCAAAGATTTCTTCTGCGAAGACTCTGGTGCGAGTTCTCTCTGTGCAATGACCGTGCGTAGAATTCCGGGCCACGTAATTTTCATTAAAAGGCGAGAGTCCGAGATCACAGGAAGACGTCGTGACTGAATGATCCAAGTCGCGCGCGTATTGCAACATGCGGACGACCGAACGGACCAACCCAACTCGCTTTCACGTGCGCGGTCGTACAATCGTGAAGTGCACGGAAAGAGAGAGAAAAAGAGGGAGAGACGACGGTCGGGTTAGAGGGAAAGAGAAAGGTTTTGCCGTGAGCGTTGATTAAAAGCTTCGCGAGGCGTGTGCATGCGCTCCCTGAGGGCGACTGACATTTGCCCGGTTTCCTTTGCAGTCGGGCAATCCTTCGCACAAGTCGGCATGGCCCGATTGTCGACGCGAACGACCGCACAACCCCGGTTGAGAGCAGAGAGAACCGCGAGAGAGAGAGAGGAAAACCGCGAATAGAGAGAGAAAGAGAAAGGAAAGAAAAAAAAAAAAGGAGCCGTGCGAAGTCAGCCCGGCCGATTCCCATTCTCTGAGAGAGCGAAATGTTCGCGCGATTCCATTCGCTTCTTTTTTTCCCTCTTTCGATTAATGCACTTTGGTCCGGAGGATTGAAGAATCGCTTTGTGAACGACAATTGATCCGTGCGGTTTAACGCGGTAACCTAAATCAAGGTCAGGCAAGCGAAAATATCGGATTGAAGATACCGATACTGTTTTGTGAGAAACAAGAAAATGAGACCTGCGAAAGCAATGAGAAATGCAGCACTAAATAGACATCTCAAAACTGCTAAGAAGCGTCAGAAAAAAATTAAAAAAATATCATTTTTTACAAATTGACGAAGATTGAAAGATAAGTTTATTATCATCTTATTGCTAATTTGTCTTATTGATCCACATTAAACTCGCCGTGTGAGATGTAGTCAAACTCCAAGTTATGCGTAATACAAAGTTTGAAACGTCAATATTGATGTCGAGATAAAAGGTCGCGTTTATTGTTAAATATGCGGTGAGAATAAGCGGCCGTTAACTGTTGAAGGCGATTGTATATCAAATTTACTTTACGTTTCGTCTTTACATCGGCCGTTATGACGAAGGAAGGATTAATTAACGAAATCTCATTACTTGACGGGCGACGAGCGACGACGACGGGAACAAGATCCCTTTTTCAGTTAACATATACGACATGCGTTATATGTGCGTACATTGCCGCCGATCTGTCGCGTACTTTACAGCCTTATTTCCTGCTCGTAAAAGCAAATGCACGCCGAGTTTAACGACTTGTTTATTCGTTATTACAGAATTTTGGAGAGCAAGACGCTCCGACGTTCAGAAAGGCCGCAAGTAGTTGTCGCGACAAGATGTATCATTAATCGAACTGAAGACAGGACCGCCCGGGAAATAGCGGACCGGTTTTCTTTTAATATCTTTAAGATAAAAAATATGTCGCAAAATAAATTGCAAGAAAAGAAAAAGGGACACGTTTTCTAATTTTCGAGAATTAAATTATATTTTCGTATAGATATATCTTCGGTTACTCGTCGACAGAAATAACCGGGATTTTATCATCCCGGTCGATATCTCGTCCATATTTGCATTTCACATACGATTTATGTTTATTCGCTACGTACATTATATAGATAATCATTTCTGCACATATTTTCTCCGCGGGTCAATCGATGCACCGCCTGTCGCTTGGCTCGCATTCTTATCGAAATGTGTCGTTTGATATCGCAACGTTGACGGTTCCAGATATATAATTTCTCGTGTGACCAGTCGAAGGTTTTTCCGAGAAAGAGAAACGCGTGGTATCGCGTTTTATATCTTAATTAAAAACAGAGAATTCATTCTATTTAATTACTGTATAAATTCTACCATCATTGCACGCAAAGAGCCCGAGGCAGAGATAGCGAAATTTATATGGTAGTTAAATAGAAATATTTCCAGATGCGAAATTATCAAAAAATTGTAGCTGGTAAGATACTGCAACGGGGAGTTATGATGTAAAAGAAAAATAGGAATAATATATGCCAGATAAAAAATATGGACTCTCTTACACTTGGCGATATTCGAACGAAATAGTACGCGGCACGTTTTTCTCATTCCATCTTTGACGACTTCGATCGGCGACTAGATCGAAAAAAATTTAAGGCGGAAATAGCCTGGAAACGATCTTCTCGCAAGCAGACATTTTTCCTGTTTGCTCGCGTACCCGAGCCGGGAGTGCTCGCGCGAGTAACGAGACTCTCGGGTCGCTATCAAATTGGTGGGGCAATTTTCCAGGGAAAGTACCCGTCCGTGATAAAACTCTCTGTTTACCGACGCCGCCGACTTGAGCCCTCCCGTGTAATCCCGAGCACGTTTTTTTCCGATACCGTCTATACGTGCATCGTGTGTAAAGCAAGTTCCGTCGGGCGTCATTTCGACGGCAGAAAGGTAGATTCGACGGTGCGGCGTGCAAAAGGGACCGGGCGGGGGAGG
>VBVQ01000278.1:8355-70425 GCA_011636635.1 Tetramorium simillimum | reverse complement strand
GCCAGCGCCACGGCCCCCACCGCCCCCGCGCGACGCGGACTCTCGCGAGCGCCGCCGAGCGTCGCCGAGCGTCGCCGGCGACAGACGAACGCCGTCGGAGACGGCCGAACGCCGCGCCGGCTGGATTACGAGCGCGTAGCGCGCGCTTTCCGATCTCGACTCGTGCGACGCGTTTGCTTTATTAGTGCGCCTTGTTAAGGTCACTGGCGTGCTACCTAAATGCATGCGCGTATCGTGTTTCCTACATAGGAAGCGCGGCTCGCGTAATTTGGGGATTTCGTGGCGGGGATGGAATTCTTCGTTTTTATTTTTTTTTTTTAAAGGAAATTTTGCTAACGAACAGACAGAAAGGCGAAGACAACATTTTTTTTAAATATCCGGTGTCGCTTCTTCCTGATCACAACTGAGAGAAAACAGTATAAAATTTTTCAACAATTAAATTGTTAATTAAAAATTATTAATTTCAAAATTGACGATTTTTACTTGTTACATTTTAATTTGATGAAAAGCGGAGCAATATATTTTATTTCAATACAATTTCAATTTAAAGTTTATTGGAGTATAACAAATTGAGATCATGATAGGTTTGATAAAATTTTCACGGAGAAAATATTATTAAAAAATGGAACAAATAATTAATTAATAATTTATCAATTATCAAATTGGCTAATTCGTATATTTAAACGTTAAGAAATGATCAGAAAGTATCAGAGACTTAATTTTTTTTTTAGTGTTGGATTTCATTCTAGCCGCTGATTTTCCTCACCGCCATTGTTTTCGCGCTTCTGTAAAACGATAGATGTAAAAAAAAGATAAAATCTCATCGATTTTATCTCCAGAAATTCCTCTCCCATATATTATAGGCGCTTTCCCTGTTGACATCATTATCTGATCTCATCCCTTCGTCCCTTTCCGCTTACGTTCACATCACAGTCGTCCCACCCTTTATTCGATGCTCCGTCCTTGTATGCATCCCTCCCCGTCCCTCATTTTTCCCTCATATTTTCCTTCTCTCTCTCTCTCTCTCTCTCTTTCTCTCTCTCTATTCTTTCCTGAACACGCGCCAGTTTTATCCATCTCCCCACCGTGCGCGCGCGGGCCGTTCTTTCCACGCCATTTTACTCCTTCCTTCTCTCTTCATTCCCTCACCGTGGTCTCCCGCCCCTCCCTCGTCGTTCCTCATTGTCCTCGCTCGCCTCCCTGCCCCTCCCTTCTCGCACTCGCCGCTCACTCTGAGCGATTTCCTCCGCTATCCCCCTCGCCCTCGCCGTGTCCCTTTCGCTCCTTCGCTCATTTATTGCATAACCGTGCACGAGGTTGCCAACCTGCGCCGCGTAATACTCTATAAATACGTTTCGCAAATAAATATTCGTGCGACGACGATATGCATGCACGCGAGTCCGCGGCTGCGAGTCGCCGCTATCGTCGTCGTCGTCGTCGTCGTCGTTGTCATCGTCGTCGTCGCCGTCATCGTTATTGTCGTCGGTCCGCTTTTTCCGCCGTGGAATTCAAGCGTGTGAGATTAGCGATACCGCGGATAGAGCAGATAAGCCGATTTTTGATAACGAAACGCGCGCAACTGCTTGCGCGTACGGATCCGCGTGTTTACGCTGCTTGTTTAATAAACGGGCGAGACATAGGTCTCATTGCACTTGTTGTTTGTTCATCAAAATAAAATAAGACCAGAACATTTTGATACCATAAATTTACGCGTATTCATAGTATCATACAATCTTAATATAGATTTGTTTCAACTAATCTCTCTCTCTCTCTCTCTCTCTCTCTCTCTCTCTCTCTCTCTCTGTTTGAACTAATCTAAAACTGCTTTTACTATCATAAATTTTAGATATTACAAAATTTTTATACTATTAATTCACTAAATAATGTAGACCGTCATATTGATTTTTTTATTACATTTTAACATAAGTCTATACTAATACTATAAATCCTAGGTACCATCGAAAGAAATTATCTTTTTAAATGTTCATTTTACAATGAATATTCCAATGCGAATAATTCAATTATCATCTTTTGCTAAATTAAAAAAAGAACCAACATTATCGTTCTCTAACTGTATGAAAACTTTATCAATAAATCGCATGTGATTAATTATTGATATAATTAATACAATTAACAATTTCATTCGTTTCTACACGCTTAATTTACACAAGCGTTGAGTCATACATCTGGCAAAGATATAAATATTTTTCAGACTGGGCCGCGTAACGACTCGAACGTAATGCAGATACGCCTGAGTGCAAAGGGTTAACATTGCCGCTCGTTCACTCGCTCGCTCGCTCGCTCGTTCGCTCGCATTCACGCGACGCTCAGGCTGACGTCAACTTCTGACCGGTCCCGAGACGACGAACTTTAAGACAGGCGTTTCCGAGCGGCATATAAACGTCGAACGCGTAATTCGTGCCAAGTCCGCTCGTAATGCTGTAACCGCGGTATAGCGATACGCTCGCGCGTGTGTCGCGCGTCATCTCGGAAAGCTCGCGAGGTTCAACGACTCTCGCTCTATTATCCGTCGTATGAGCGACGCGCATTGTTTGGCGAACGATCGTAGGCGATACGCCGAGATTTTGACGACGCAGATCGCGATGACTAAACGGTTACTCTTATTAACCCATTTCACCGATGAAGAACGCAAGCGGAAGAGAATGTAGAAATGTGAAATACCACAGAAATTTGTCATGATATAATCTTGGCTTTCTGCGGAAAAATATTACGTATTCTAAATGAATGATATTATCTACATAAATTGTATTATATTAATTCGATTACAAAAGATATTATATTAATTTGATTTATGGGTGAAATACGAGGTGACATTTTCCTTTTTAATATAATAGCAAAATTGTAAATGAAGATAGATATAACTGTTTCCAAATTCAACATGAGATTGCCCTCTTTCTTTTCCTCGTCACTTCTCAATATTAAAAATATTAATTAAATAATTAATTAAATCCGATGTTAAGAAAGTCTTGTCTTTTCAATTTAAATAAAATATAAAGATTCTAAATATTTATACATGAATTAATTTATATTTTAATTATTTTATCTAATCTCTTAGTTATTAACAAAACTTAATTAACAATATAGAAATATCGGTAAAAATTTGAATATGTTGGAGTTAAAGTAATAAAGTTATTAAAGTTTTTTTTTTCGAAAGCAATGCAAACTTCATATGAGATCGCTGAACGTAAATAAAAGTTTTAATAGAAGCTGCTAAAAATCAGCAAATAGCAATTAAAAAATTTAATATCTGGGAATTATTAAAGCGCATTGCAACATTTGCATCAATATTAATCATGGAATACGATATCGATATTACAAAACGATTACCGTAACGCGATAGTAACACGAGCGAGATTATTTATACCATTTATATTTCATCCAATTAGAAGAAAAGTATTTTCTCACAAATAGATATCAATTTCGAATGTTTATCGATAAAATTGTGATATCGATGCAAACTCGATGTCAGGTGATAATACTATTTTTCTGTCGAGCGACATATAAGCGTATGATGAGAATATAATCGTCCTAATTCTCCGCATTATTTCTAGGTGCGTTCAATTCACAACGCGATGAAAAAGAATTGGTAAATATATGTATAACATTACAGAATTTCTTTCATATACTTTTTCCATACCTTTCTTATATAAATTAAATTTTTATGCTATGTTGAGTTTGAATTTATCTTTAATTCAAGATCATGAGTAATAATAATTATAATTATGAAAAATTAATTTATTTATCATTAACATATAAATTATATTACTACCTATAATTTTAAATTTTTCTTAGAGAAATTAGGACAAATTTTCTCAACTATTATATTTTATATATTTGTTCCTTTTTTTCAATTTTGTTTTTCTGTTTCAATGTTTTTTTTTCTAATATTTGTGCCCAATCTTTGTGTCTAAACTTTCTGTATCTGCTGTTATTCGGAAGTATAAGTTTCGGAAAATATGACTTTTGTTGTTATTAAGGCAAGTTATGTGAATTCTATATCAAATTGATATATATTCTTAGGGGACCGCCGTGTGTCATAAATAACTGTATTTTCTCTGTCGCGTACTATGACTTACCTTCGTACCGATTGCTTTGCGCTCTGACCCACATTCGGGTCGAGATTCACATTCGCTACGATCATGCATTGGCTCTATGAATGCACTCTAGGAACTGAATATCGCACTACGGCGCGAGAAGTCAAGCACGACAATTGTTTTTAAGTCTTGTAGAAGCGATACTCGAGTTTTAAGATTAAATCATGAAAGGATACACATATGCATACAACTTGGTACATATTACTTTTTGGTACTAGACTTCAAACACTTCAAGTCTCGATAACATTATTAATGAAAGAAATTTAATTTAGATTTATAAAAATAGGTAGTATATTTTATATTATAATAATTTTTAAAAATTCTATTTTATATGCGTGATTTGTTATTCACTATTAATTTTATTAAATTCTCCGTGTAAATTTTACAATTCTTCATAATTGTTATTAATTCCATCTATTCTTGCATTCTATCAGATATTATGTTTATTCATATTCGCATATTTCATATTACATTTTATAAAAAATTCGTCGAAACGTTTCAAAGGTTTCATCAAAAGAGACGATCAGAATCTACTACTATAAATAGCTAGGTAATATTTGCGATAGAAAGCAGCTTTCGCAAGAGAGATGTTAATCTTGTTGAAAACAACATTTTTACTCAATGTAAATTTTTGTATGCCGGGACTTAGCAAGAAAAATAATTTTTCAAGCTTGCGTATGTACAAATAATATTTACAGAAATTTTAACAATAAATATTATAAATGGATTATTACAATTAAATCAAAATTTTAAATTTTGTGATTTGCTTTTGAAGCTCAAAGGCTAAATTAAAACGTCGTCAAATAATTTACGTTTGTAATTTCAAGGTTTGTTGTCTGTAAGTTTGTTTATTGTCTAGTAAAAATTTAAATTCCAGTGGTGGATATAAAATTAAATGATATTCATAAAATTACATGTGAATATTTATCAAACAAGAGTAATTAAGTGCTAACTCAATTGTCATGATTTAATTTGTAAATAGAGGCAATTATTAAAACGAGGTCACAGTTATAAATTTAATATCAAATAATATCATCTTATTTCTGATAGTTTCAAAAATACTTGTAATGAATAATTTGGTCGTTGATGAAACTGCTAAAAGTCAAGAGGTTAAACATCAAAAGTAATTATTGTAATAAGGTCAATAATTTTAAAGCGAATGATAATTGTTATATTTCTGACATCTTTCTAATAGTTTGCAAGATATCTTTGTAAGAATAAACTTTCATAATAATGGATAGTTAACTCTTAGCTAATTTTAGGGATCGCCATTAAATTATACATTCTCATTCCTTCAGCGTGGTGAATCATACAATAGAATAAAAGCCAAATGTCTTCCATTAAAGATACTTTTCACATCTTTTGGAATAAAGCGTCATCAATAAGGAATGCATTTCTTCTAATAAAACTGTGTCGCATTAACTTAGAAACTTATAAGAGTCCAAGTATATATAACTGCGCCACGTTACAAGAAATATATATATATATATATATATATGTATAAAGAGTTCAAACACAAAAAGTTAATGCTATTCTAATAGTTCCGGCCAGAAGCTCGTCAACGGCCGGCAACGAGATGACCGGTTTCCGAAGAGTTATGCAACTCTCTCGACTATGCGCCACTTTGCGGAGAGATGCAACAAGGCAAGGGGCGAGCCGACAGGGCCTTACACACAGAGAACAACACAACTGCTCTCTCGCGCTCTCTCAAAGGGGTCTCGCTCGGCCGCGGACGAGAATGACCGTTACAGTTTCCTTAAGAGAGGCCCCAGATGTGGTAATACTTGCGACACCACCGACGGCCACCAGGTACACGCGGGCCAGAGCCGACAGCGATCGACAGGCGACCGCTGCCAAGATCGTCCGGCATCCGAAACGATTTTCGGATTTGGGCCGGGTGGGACGCGAATAGCTGGTGCTTCGTATAACGAACGCGCTTTTAAACAGCACCGCGCTTATGAACGCCTCTGGACGCACGTTGCACTTCTATTTTCGCGCGCGCGCGCGCGCGCGCCTTCGGTTTCCTGGTCTCGGTGCGATCAATCTATCTGTCAAATATACCGGCGATAAAGAATACACTTTAAGTTAGTTAAAAAAAATCCTTGAAAGTGGAGGAGTTAATAAAGCTTTCTGAATCGTGCGTTGATTTTTCGAAAATGCACTCTGTCCTCATCTTTTCCCTTTTTTACTCCGGACTCGCGAAATAATGACAATTGTTCTTGCACAGCGAAGCATTACTGTCATTAAACGCCCGACAGAGTTTTAAGGATTGTCGATGAAAGTATGAATAAGATTATCCCCGAGGATCGCCTAGATCTCGCCGCCGAGCATCTCGGCGACGAGATGGCTGCGCTAAATCGTGCCATCATCTACGGAACGTCGACCTTTACTTTTTGGCATTTCGCTCTCGCGTGCTAGGGGGTTCGATTATATCGGCCGCTCGTTCGTCGGAGCAACTCTAGCGCGACAGAGACCTTATTCCTTGTGGATTGTCTGTTATGTAAACCGTTGTTCACATAAATCCCGTATTCGATTATTGGATTAGATGCGAAGGACATTTGAAATCTTCTCTCGAAACGCGAGCTGACACGATCATTAGTCGCGAGATGATTGTTAATTTGTTTAATTGAAGGAACTTACGAGAAACTAACCGAAAGCCGACTTACAAAATACCTACAAAAATGTGAAACAGCCTAGAAAGACAAAAGACATCGCACAACAGAACTGTAAATAAAACGCTAATTTTAGATTGCCTTGTATAACAAAGGTGCGCAAGTTACAGATAATTTGCAAAGAGAGATCGGGCAGAAAAACCCCGACACTAACAAGAAACGTACAATCCGAGAGAAAAGAAACGAGAAAAAAACCGAGCGAAACAAATCGCACGAATCCAATACGTCGAGTATACTATACTACAGTATCGTTTACGTCGCCCATTGACAACTCGGCTCGCGGTTTTAGACGGTGCGGCGGTTGCTTCGACGGCGGCTTATATCGGCGCGATATAGTCTTCCATTATCCACTTCGTGTAACGAGGAAGACATATTTCATAAGATCACCGACACAGCCTTGCACCTATTGTTCTTTATTCCTGCGCACTCTCATCGTCGTATTGCGATAGCCGCACTCGTCACGAAATAGGTACATGAAATTCAAGTTCCTTCAAGCGAAATATAATGACAACTTCGATTCAGTCGACTTCTGCAGAATGAGATTGCAATTTCCAAGTCTGACGTGAAGATCTCTCACATAAAGTTTCGTTGTAAGAATGAAAAGTTATATTTTCAAATTAAACGTATTTAAATATTTATTTGTAATTTAATTTTCTGTATTATTTATGAAAATATAAAAATGAAATGTTTTTCAAGGAAGGGCTTTTTTGAAATAAATAAATATTATTCAAATAAATACGTTTAGTTTATATGAAGGACTCTTTTCTCGTCACCCTTTATGTTATTTGTAAGAAATGTCTCTTCACAGTTATAAAGGAATCGCCTTTATCTTTATTATCTGTCAAAAGTTAAATATTCTGAGTCAGTAATTGAGTAACTTTTATTGATAATCAAACTCTGCTCAAAAGACAGTGTTTTTCCACGTGGAAACGTTTTAATTCTGAGATTTGAAATGAAAAAAATGAAATAAAAATTGTCTCGCGAGTTCAGCCTTCGACAGATTTAAATGAGCGTAATCCATCAGGAAATGAAAAGTTTACGTAAGAAAATAAACATAAGTCACTTCTGATGTTTCTCACGTTAATGACGATCGAGTTTTATCGTACGCAATTATGTTTGGTGCCGGCGCGTAGTAATCCTCATCATCATTACAAGCGACGAAGAAAGACGGTACGAATCATGCGGCGAATCATTGGCGGGTATCGGCCCGTAACAATTCAATGTCGATGAAATCTCACTTGGATTGCGGATCAGAACAATGACACGCGCCTTCGCAATCATGAATCAATCATCGAACTCATTTCGAATTCGTGAGGAATGGCGAGGAGGAGAGCATCGCGCGCGTCCCCCTTTGCATCGGCGATATTTCCGATGCATTTTTTCGACCGTATCGCTACGTGCCGCGCATCGAGAGAGGGAGGGATGAGAAGTGTTTTTATAGAGCATCAGACGTGGTATTACCGACGACGAAAGGGAAAACCGGCCGCGAAATCGATACCTGACGATTGCCGGATATAAGTGCGGAAAAGTGTTGCAACGGGGGTGGGCGAGCGCGGACACGAGGGGGATAGGAGAAAAAAAAGAGCGGCGTCAACGAAGGAGCGCGCGGCGTGGCCCCTCCCCTCCCCGCCGCGCCGCGCGAGGCGCGCGCGCGCGCGCGCGAAAAGTCAACGTTTTTCCGGCGGTCAATACGAGAGGAGAACCGAGCGGCGACCGGGTGTCGGAAGGTTAGTAACTTGGTCAACGGTGAACGACCGGGAGTCCGCATCGCGCATGCGCCGTTACGCCGCTGACCCAGATGCGCGCAACGTGATTGCCGCTCGGCCGTTCCCGTCGATCCTCGGCGACCCTCGGGGTCCCCTCGCGGTCGCCCCGCGGCTGACCCACATCGCCGTCACTACTGGCTGCCCGCTGCCGGCACTCGCCGCGTGGACAGCGGTGTATGCGTGCTCTCGCGCTCTTTTGCGCTTCGCGTCGCTTGCGCGATCTTCTCCTTCGCCGGCTGCCTTTTTTTTCTCTCTCTCTATAACGCGTTAACCCTCCCGGTACAGAGAAAGCGCGTGTATAAACGCGCCGTCCTGGGGTCTATGATAAAAAATCTTTATGTCCATTATCGGCACCATATCGGCTTCCACGGCTTATACAGTCAATCATATGTCGTTGTATAATAACGTGACACCCGTCTATCAAATTCTCTCACCTGTCGCTAAAATATTAATGTATTGCCACATTGGCTGCTCGCGACTGCTTTGCATTCTGATTTTAGAAAGTGTAGCAGTACAAAAATATGTTTGTGCACACAAGACTATACTTGTATGAAACGGGAGTTGTTTTACGGTATAATTATCGTAGCGTTGGAGAGGAAGATAAGGTAAGCCGATTTCAGAAAATGCTTTAATTCGGCAAATATTCGAATTTCGGGAGTTGCATTTTATAGGTAAATACATGGCGTTTTATCATATTATATATAATACGATATCATATTATATATTGATACGCGATATTTTATGTACAATATTGGATTCGCGAATATATATATTAAATAAATATATTTTTCAAATTAATGTTTAACTTTTTATTTTAATTTTTTTCACTTAATTTTTTATATAAATTATTTTTCCTCCAAAAAGATTTATTTAGAGATGATCGTTTGATCTCTTTGCTCTCTTTTCACGATTAGGGATAAAGTTAAAATTCTCTTTTATGTAATTTAATTTTAAATTTAATATCGTTACGATTTTTGAGTCGTTGTCTGAATCTATCAATGAAATTGACTAATCTAACATTTTTAATTAAAATAAAATTAAACACGACAAAATATTTTTTCGTACATATATAAAAAGTACAATGACTACAAGTATTGGCATTCCAATAATATAAACTGTAATGCACAAAGTTACGTAATAAGCCCGTAGATTTTCTCGTCGTTTCACGCCGGATTCTGCGCCCCTCTTCGCGTTCTGCACCGCGGAGTTCTCCAAGGCCTGCCGTCTGCGCGACTTCATGGAGAACTGTTCTCCGACTTGGATTGGACCGCCGAACGCGGTGTGAAAAGCCTTTTTGCGCTCCACCCTTCTGTAACGATTCTTTCTATATGTGTCAAGGACTTGAATGTAATCTCCTTACATGTCGCCGCATCTTCAGGCTTATCCCAGCGAAAGGATAACTTTCTGTTATTTTTTTACTTGCAATAATTTTATTCCGCGCAAAATTGTATCGATTTCATTAAACCTTCGACAAGTTGACGCATAAAGTATCTCGAGACTTCATGGTCATGAAGTGGCCTTTTTTTTACCGAATTCTGAGATTATTTTTCTCAAAAAATAAGTTTTTAAATGAAAAAATCATTTTATTAAAATTTCTCTTCTCTCATCCTAATTTTCATATTTTTTCAAACATTTAAATATTTTAATAAATAAATAAGACGTAAATTAAAATATAAAATTATATTAATTAAAAAAATATAAATATATATATATATTTTTTCTCAATATATTTATCGGAAAAAAAAGAATCGCGAAGAAAAAAGAAGGTTCCAGTAACAGTTTGTTTAATATTTGAACCAATTACTAATTTTAACTTTGCAATTAAATTTATATCGATTTAAAGATATGGCATGATAAAATATAAATACAAAAAGATAAAAGCTAAGAATGTTAGATTATCCTATGAAATATTGTTAGAATATCCTATTAGAATATATCAAATGGCAAGAATAAAAGAGTGCTGAATGTCTACAAATTTCTTGTTTTATCTTTTTATGCAACTTCAGAGTCGCTTTCGTTTGCACAATGACACGAACAATCAATGCGCGAATTGTGCGCGGTGAAATTTAGAAAGCACGCCCGCTTGCGACGTGCTTGCGGCCCACGTGCACTTAATATTGAGTACACAATCGCGATATTTGAATACATATTACGTGAGCATTTGCGCGCAGGTGAATTACCGCATCGAAGAACTGTTCGTTCTATTGTCATACGCAAATCAGATTACAGTCGAGTGAATGACTACTCATGTGCAATTTAACTTCATTACGAAGACATTAAATTAACAAAAATTGCTCCCTCTTTTCCCGAAAAGATGAACATTATTTCTCATTGTATTCGACCAGGGAAAAATCTATCTTTAGGATACCTCCTGGCGTTGTTTTCGCCTGGCCTAATGAATCGAGATTGAAACAAAAATAGGAAAACAGCTTGCCATTTATTCGAGTGAAAACAGATAAACAATTTTTCGAACAATACTTTCCTTAATAATGTTTATCGTAATTTTTTTGTGTTTACCGTTCATAAAACAGAAAATAACTATTAACTTAAAGAAAACAAGTTACATAAAAATAAATGCCAAAGTAACTTAAATAGCTGTAGAATTTTTTTAAGATAGCAAATTGAAGCGATAATAGAAATTTGTCTCATAGAAACAATATCATCACTTGTATCATCCCACAATCGAGAGAACAACTGGAGTAATCAGAGCGATCATTCTAAATTCGCCCGACGACTCGGAGAAGACGCTCGACCGAGGAAATGCGCAATGCGAGGAGCGCGGTTCGCGGTTCGCGCTTCCGTCCCCTCGGAGAACGCGCTTTTTCTTTTTTCTTTTTATTTTTTTACGCCGAGTCGGATTATGGTTTCTTACTCCACTCGTGTCGCAACGCGGCCGCCGCATCGTCGCAGCCTCGAGAAAACGCGACTTTCGGTTCGGCGAGGAGCGCGCGTTCGCGGAACAGTCCTCGGTGATTTCGCATTCGTACCGCGATCCCGTGCGCAATAACGAAGTACGAGCGTCGTCGGTTGTGTCGGTAATAGCTGGCAGCGAGCGCTATGGCATACGTATGGGATTTTATTAAGCACGCGATATTCCGGTATTTTCAATGAACCGTCTCGGGCGCGCGGGAGAAGGTCGTGGTCTAGAAATGCGATATTTAAATGAGAGAGAGAGAGAGAGAGAGAGAGAGAGAGAGAGAGCTGGAGAGATAGAGAGGAATGGTATTCAAACACAAAGCTTCCATTTTTTTCGTCTGAGTCCAATATCGAAATATAGATGGGTACATATTTTTTTAGTAACATTCTATGTAAATTTTTGTCCCCACTGTAAATTTCAGTGTAATATCTTATCTTGTTGAATTTGAAAATTTAAACATTAATTAAAAAGAAAAAAGGAAGAACGCTCGAAGATTTTGTTACAACAAATAGAGATTTTTTTGTTAATTTTCCGACATAAATATTGCTCTCGCTCGTTCCATTGTTTCATAGACTCCGTTAATAATTTTTAGATGGATCGTATATGTGTTTAATTTTGTCGCAGAAACGAGATAATGAGTATCAGCTTGTCCTGATAAACTCAGGAATTGCTGATGTATCGTCGCCTTCGCCGCAAAACGAAGGCCCGTGGTGCGCGGGTGAAATGCATGATTGAATATTACGTGGCGGCGATGCAATGCTTCTCGCCTACGTCGCTTCTCACGTACCTACATACCTGCATCCACCTACGCGCCACTCGTAAGCTCTCACGTTTTACGTCAGCCGCATCGTCCGTCGACCGTCAGGGAATCCGGCACGCGTAAAAAAACTTCCGGAGCGAACACGTTCCTTCAGACTTATTCGTTCTGTTAATAACTCCGAGCTAGATTGGAATGTTCAATATACGTATTTCTTCATTTATGTACTACATTTCTTGCACGATTTCTGCTTTATGCGATTGCAAATACCTTGTAAGTGCATTACGTAGTGGGACATAGGGCGAATAATCTTCTGTTCGATAAAATTATAACGTACGATATCAAATTTCAGCGATAAATGACGATTAAGAATAATATGATTAGAGTATAAATCAAATAATGATAGAAACCCCTTATTATTTGATTAAAGTATAAAATACATGTATATAATTTTAATGTATGCACTTATTTTTGCTGGATTTCGTAAAGGTTAATTTCTCTCACTTTTTATATTTCATATACGATTTACGTTTGAAAAGAATTAAAGCTTGTTTTCGCGCTGAAAGGACAAAACATTTACTTATACAATTCGTTCATCATCGAAGGACCGCCGTAGTTTTATAGTCGCCGGCTGTTTAATGACAGGACCATGCATTACGTGCAAACACGTGGGTGTGCGTGTGTAATCGGCGTTGTAATTGGTCGATCGCGCGAACATTTCTGGCAGCGATTCGACACGTATTACGCCAAATGATCGCTTTTCTCGTTAGAGTAATTGCAGGTGTAATGACTGATATTACATGCGATACAAACGAGCGTCACAAGCGAGCAACGTTGTGAACCAATGCAGATTTAGTACGCTCAATTTGTCAGAAGCTGTAATTTTTTACAGCACGGTTCGAAAAATGGTAATCATATTTCAACAATAGGAGAAAGACATTTACACTTGAAATTTGCTTGAAAAACATGCGAACTACACAGGTGTTGATCAGGTTCGTTTTGAAGAATTCAAAATAAAATCTTACTACGATTGAGTTAAATAATCTTTTATGAAAACATAGAAGAAAATAATTGATGACACGTGTTACATATTTACAATTGAAATAAAATTCTCAAAAATGGAAATCCAGCGATCTTTATTTATGTAAGCTTTTATGAATTTTACGAACATATAGATATCAGTTTCGCGGGAATTATATATCTCGGTAAAGATTTCACAATGTATGTAACACGAATATTTAATGCGTTAATTCGAGCCGTCAGAAGATAATATACGATAAATGTGAAAATGTCGAGGGTAAGTTCATTCGAAAATGGGTACATCGCCCTTACCGCAGAAATGCACATAAAGTCGATCGAAACGCACGATCGATAAGATGTACGCGAATAAACGTACTTTAATATTGGTAGACGCCCTCGTTACCCGTAGAATGTAGGTTAACCACGAAGTTAAAAGCAGAGTGCGGTATTTTATATTCCGAAGAGCGGCGCTAACTTTTTAATATTATACCTTAGAATGTAACTGTAGAACTGTGGCGTGTTACACGATGTTCCTCTCTGTTTAATAACGCGACAGCGATTCCTGTTTTGTTAATAAGATGATTAATAATGTCATCAAAAATGCAAGTCCAATTTTGTTTACATTGTGATGATAAGTGAATTGATGTAACTTTCGAAAATCTTTTTATAAAACGATGATCGATGTTCCGTATCAGAGAGCAAATGTTGATACAAGATTACTCGAAAATTTTTAACAAGTAAATATACAATTTAAAATAAATCCAATAAATGTTTAATAACCGTGATAATCGCAAAGTAATTTTGCATCTGTAAGATTGAGATAACCAGTGATGTGAATCGAATTTAGTAATCTAATTATAGTACAAGAAACGGGTCAACTTTTTCATTTTTTAATTATAGAAACTGTGTAGAGATGTTTTCTTTTGTTATTGTAAAATGAAAAGACACCTAACAACATGTATAACGAACAAATGGGAGAACATGAGCGTTTCTATCCAGGAAGAAGTTTTTTTTATGGGAAAAGATAATTTAACATAGCAGTAGTAAACACCCAGTATGCGCAGACGCTAAAACGGACACTAAACTTTCTAATAATTTCAATTATCTCAGCAGAGAATGGGAATATTTTCTATAGAAAAAGAATAATATTTCGTTAAAAAATAAAAAATCTAGTTCCGTGCTAATAGATGTGGAATCGTCAGTATCGTTAATACGTTTATCAAAAAGATATTTTTCACATGAGAAAAATACCTTTAAAATATCACACAAATAATAAATAATAGAGAAATATTAGAGCAGTGATGTACGAGCATCTGGAAATAAAAGGCCTAATTCTCAAGCCATGAATTTATAAGCGTATGTACGATTTCTAAAAATAAAACATGCAATAATTTATTTTCAAAAGTCTATTAAAAATCGTGAAAGCATGCCAATCTCCAACTTAACAGCTTTAGCTCTCGTGTGGGTTAATGTACAATCACAGCTCTCATAAACACAATTTTTCCCAATAGTCATAAATAAATCAGATTGCATCTGCGATGATGTAATAAACATAAGCAATAAGCGTGTCGTAAGTATTCCGACATGTGACAATGTTGCTCGTGTAAATCATACATCTTTCAAAATCAAGATCAATAAAGATGTAAAGATCGTACAGGACGCGCAGGACGCGGTCTTGCGCGCGTCGAAAGACGAGACCCGGCGCTACGCGAGAACGTCGGCGCGGGCGTCGCGACGCACCTCCCGCGATTCCCATTATCAGCGCGCCCGCGGTGCGAAACGCACCTTTTTGGCAACCGGCTCGACTGACGCGGCGCGGCCGCGGCGCGTCGGCGTCCGTTTTTGCATCGGCCGGCTACGGAGGCGAGGCCGAAAGTCCGGAGGAAAGTCGATGACGGCGATGACGATGCGTGTGCGAGCGTGTGAGGCAGCGCGCGAGTCAGCGCCGCGTGAGGGAAGAGACAGGCGGAAAGTGGGACGGGGGACGACGACGACGACGACGACGACGAGCGAGCGAGCGAGCGAGCGCGCCCGCGCGCCCGCGCGCGCGAGTGCGAAGCGTCGAGGCGGCAGGGGTACAGCGAGGGGAGCCGCAGCGTGCGCGCATCGGCGCGCACTGCACAGTGCATGCACCTCCGCGAGAGGTGTGGGTGAGACGCGCGCGTGTGTTGGTACGAGCGTGTAACTGGGTCGCGGGTTCGACAACTTCAGCCAAGGCTGCTCGGTGCAGTGGTTCTCGATCCTCTTCTCCTCGCGACAGCGAGTTCGATCTTGTATCGAACCGCCGTCGCCGTCGCCGTCGCCGCCGCCGCCGCTGCTCGGTGCCGGCGGTAACACGGCAAAAGCCGCGATATTATTGTTACTGCGCCGTATTGTTTTCTTTATTGCTATTGTTCGCGCTGTCTCGTATAAAGTTGTATCGAATATAATGTGAAATATACATTGTATAGAAATAGGTTCGCGATAACTTTACATTACTTGTTATTAGCCGTGGAATAAGTAGAATATATGCTATAAGATGTCATGAAATTAACGTAACAGAATAAACGTCACGGAGCACAGGAAACATGTGTAATTTTGTTATATAAAATGTAAAATATAAAGTTGTTATAATTGAAATATAAAATGTGAAATTCATATCGAATGGGATATATTTATTTATAGTACGGGTATTATATGCAGTTTTAATGAGCAAGTACTTCATGCTGGATGACATGTGTTATTTTTAGTATATTTCGATATATAATTAATATATTGTAATATTCTACACATATTGACTCTAATATTAGATATTTATTTGGTTATTTAAATCGAGAAGCAACGAAATGATAAAAAAAAAATATTCATTACTCTAAAACAAGACCAGTACTAATTTTTCTAAATCTTTCTTAAATTACGATTATTATTACAAGTGTTGGATCGATATTTCTATATTTTACAGTTCTTTCTATGCATGTATATCTGTATTATAAAAACAATTCTATATTTTTTAAAAACTCTGAATTTTTATTGAACAATATTTCTGATAGTTTGATATTTTTTTTTTAATACGGAGTTTTCATTCGAATTTAGAAGTTTCGAACGCGCGTGATTTGACGACGCCTGCTAGATTATGGGATATTCTTGCGTGTAGCCGAAGGCAAAAATGGCAGGTGTCATTGCGGGACTGTGGTGGAATTATGCGACAGGTATTACGCTACACCACGTATTCTCCGTTTAGTAGCTGTCTCTATTCGACGTCTATCGGACAGATAGGAAATTACTTTTCTATTAACCTTTTCTCTGCGCTAGGTTTTTGTTTTAACGTACTGCACCACACTTTTGTATTTTATACGTACGATAGGAAAATTGAAGTAATATTCAAAAATAATATTCTCAATAAATTTTTCATAAAAACGATCTCATTACGCAAAGTGTCGTTGACTTCTTACTGACCATAGCTACTAGAAGAATGAGGATACATCAATTACTAAAGATTTGAGAACAACGATGCTATTCTATAATTTACAAGCAGAAGGCAGGAAATGTTGAACATATACATATATAGGATATTCGTTCTTTCACCTCAGAGTTATAGAACGGCATCGGCCGTTCTCGTTTCGCAGTATTGATCTAATGTTGAGTATTAAAAAGTTGTGACACGATCGAAAGTCTCAAAGCGTATTGTTCTTACAATTGATCAAGCTTTATGGTTGAAGCTTTCTTAAAGTCGGTTACTCAGATTACCATAGAATTTGTAATTTTTTAAAATTCTCCGTTCCTCTGATTTTCACCTGCGATTCATAAATATCGATATTTTTCGAGCCTTTTTCAGTTCTAAAAACCAAAAATATTGGGTACATTTTGTAGTGTCTTATTATTACTTATGACGAAACGATCATTTTTAGTGATTTATGTTGTGACATTGGATGCCATGACACCAAACGCAGTGATGTAATAACGCTTGAGAGTGGACCTTTACCTTTGAAAAGATCAATGGACCGCTAAGCAGCGTTCTTGTTAAGTCGCTACTGATAGGAGTTTACTGGCAGTAACAACGCGATAGCGATCGCGAGCTCTCTCTTTCTTATAATTTTTTGTAGTATCGTTTAAAGTCTCCTCGCTACGCAACACCTCTACCACGGCCCCAATAAAAAAGACAGTCACGTTGCGTACTTTGTACGTAAATAAGCACCAGGACGAGATCCGACTATCATATTCACGCAGGATGCGATTACATAAACCGGCCGTCTTTCTCTCGGCTCCCCCTTCCTCTCGCCCTTCTCTCGCTCTTATTCTTCCTCCTTTTTTTTTTCTCTCCCCGTCTAATTTATTTCAGACCATTAAATTTCATTAAAAATCAAATAAATTACATCTTCAACGCTCCTCATTTAGGCGCGCGTTTATTATATTTAATATTTCATTATATTATTTTGATTATAATTTGTACTAACTATATATATGTTTATTTTCTGCGTTCATTATACTATTTTATGTTTGAAATTATTAATTTCTTTTGGGTAACTTTGTACAATGAGATCTGTAATATTATAATATTTACTCGATTTTGAAGATATTAATTTTATTTTTATTAATCTCAATTTATGAAGTGTTCATTATTTGGACAAGATTGTGTTGCTTAAACATTTATATTAATAATTAATTTTATACTAGATTTTAGTTTTATATTATATTTAGTTTTATATAAGATTATATATTTTATATAATATTTATTATATACGTATAAATGTTATATAAAATGTTAAACGTATACATAATAAATATTATATACACATATTTAAATCTTTATATAACACATAACGTATATTTCTATATTTTTCTGTAATAAATCTCTATTTTTATTTCTGAGGCATTTGTTACTTCGATATTTTTTCTGTATATTTTTTACCGTTCTCGATATGAAAAGTCTTAAAAATATATAGGCCACAAATTCTATGCCATTCTGCTCTATTCTACTCTCGCTCTCTGTCTGTGGCGCGTGCAGGCAGGAAAATACGAAGTTTGCGTGCTCGAGCGCGAAATCGCAACGACAATGCGCCGCGACGCGGACATCGAGTAAACACGACGCTCCTCGGAATCGATTTCTCCACCCTGCACAACCCCCCCGTTCCGCGCCGTCCTCTCCGTGCTTCCGTTATAAGCATGCATTATCCGTCGTACAGCTGAAAGCTAAACCCACCCCCGCGGTCTTCTACTGCGCTGAAAAATGCGTGTTAACGATTTGAAGAACTTAATCTCCTCTTGAACGAAGTTATACCATTTTGAAAGGAAATACGAGTCTGCGTCATTTATTAGAATGAATTGGAATCTAACGTAACGCTTCATCTTTTTCAATTTATATTTCATCTTGCAATAATAAGTCGCGATGAGTTCATAGAAAGCTAATTTATTAATATAAATATATTTTGATGCGAAAATAATCAACTACCTTGCCATTTAATTCTGAAAGTACATTGCGAAAAAATATTATAAGATTACATTTATTCCAAGCTATTATTGCAAGTTATATTTTTGGTTTTCTACAGTAACACAATTAAAATCGATCGATAAAAACCTACTTAAAAAATTTTTCTTACATCGAAATTATTATTTTTGTGAAACTGAAATATCTTGTAAATATTATTTTATCATTTGTTACATGTAGCTAAATAAGTATTTCAGAAGTAGAAATTTTATTTATAAATGCATTTCAAAATTTTGTTTTTGAATCGTATAAATGGACAAAGTAGATCGATTTTTCAATCTTATGGGGATATTTAAAGTTCCACCTTGCCCTGTTCTGCTTCCGTTCTATTCCGTTCCCTCCCTCTGCACAGTTCCGGCAGCAACCCTCCCTGCGAGCCTCCCTCTTCATACAGTGTATTACGTAAGGTTTACATTAAACTTGGACAGCGTTTTCTCCGATAAATCCCGAGATGATGTTCCTTCAGTGAAAGTTTGTGTCAACATTATCTCTTCTCATAAACAGTGTGTAATAAGTTTTTTTAATAAAAAAAAGTTCTCAATAAAAATCATTGCATAAAGGATAATTAAATTTTTTAATCGGTTTGTAAATTAACAATCTAACATTTTATTTGTCATTAAGCCTTTGATTTAAAAGTTTCTAAGATTAGTTTTGATTTTTTAACTCCTTAATTATATTCATTACATTTAATATTATCTTCATTATTAATATTTTTCCGTAGAAGAAATTATAACGCGAGAAACTTTTTCATTCTACATTATGTAAATTCATACTACGTTTCTTTTATACAAACATTAGTTATACTAATCCATTTTACAACTCGTTATCGTGGAATAATTTTCAACGGTTATCAAGAACGTTTAGAATATCTAAAAATATTTTTCTCCTATTATTTAACATTTGTTTTCAACGTAAGAAACGATACTGAGCCAAAGAAAAGGATACACGTGCAAAGTAACTTGATATATGTATAAAGGATCTCGACTTTCCGATGTTCTACTGGAGATAGATCGACGTTTAGTTGCAAGGACACCGCTAACGAGCCTAATGATACAACGGTCGTACAGGTATGTACAGATAGGTCTAAATCGGTAACGATGTCGGTGAGCCAAGATGCTCGCAATGTTGTCCTACATCCGATCGCGTTGCTGCTCACCGAGATCGTGCGGACGATCGATGATCTTCCCTTTCTGTGCTCCCTTTTCACGCCCTTAATCGATACCGAGAGAGCGCCATTTAGCGAAATAGTTTCAAGCGAATCGTACCCTTTGATCAAGTGTATCATTGCCCGCACATTCGCGTATCTCTGAATTCATCCTGATAAAATATTCGTATTTGCCCGAGAAAGAAATATTGCGTATTTCTTTGAGATATTTCAATAAGCGACGAAGATAATTCTAAAGACGATAATAGACCTAAAGCTGTACACAGAGATTATAGCTCTTATAGCGTAATACCAGGTTTTATATTGTAAATCATGCGAGAGTCCCATAATACGGGAGTGTAAAACTACCTAAAGCTCACGCGATATCGGGATATCCCGCTTTAAGGAGGTTCGCGTTAGCTCCCAAGGCGCATGCACGTCGCTTCGTAACTTCCTCCTCGAGGATCTCCCGACTCGTCGACACATTATGTCAGTGATTCCCCACATTTTCAATGCACGAAAGCACAGGAAGTAAAAACTACACTGAACTCGTTCACGTCTCGCAAGGCATTACCGGGGCTTTTTCCATATCATATCCTGTGATTTGCAAGTTTTCCTTTTGCCGCAGGATTTCCAAGTCTGTTAGAACCCCGAGCGTTTCGCGATTCTCTTGGATTGTGTAATATTTTGAATGAGCTTGAGTACAACAAAATGGGATTGCTCCATTAGAGGCTTTTCAAAATAATCGGCTTCTGAAACAATTGACTTTCCGTTGCATTTTTATTTTCGCGTCACTATAATGAAAATGAAATAAAACAATTTCGAAAAAGTAGACACAATTAAATTAAATATGCAAAAGCTGGAAATTCATAACAGAGAAAAGTCAAACGGTAGAAATCTTCAGTTTTTATTCCTAATCTCGTAACGGACATAATATTTTTTTCGAATTTTTTCTCTGAACATTAAAAAATACACAAGAGATTAAAAATTGACAACGGCCTCTTCGCCGTCCCAGTCGTTTCACTATATTTACGAAAAGCCAGCGGTATTCACCGAGTTGGAGATTCTTGCACTCCATTAACACGGAGCGTTTGCATCGACGAGCCGGAAAGCCTCGTCTCTCTCTCTCTCTCGTCACAGAGAGTGGGAGATATTACAAAACGGCAGTGAAGCATTGTTTTACATCTCCTTCCTCTCTCTCTCTCTTCCCCCCTCATTCCGTCCCGCTTCTCTCTTTACCCAACCTTCTGTCTCTCGGCGGAGAGAAACGCTCGCGCTTTCGGACGATGCGGAAACGGTGCACGTGCGAGCGTATCGACGTTTCGCCGTCGTCGATGACGACGGCGGCGGTGGCGGTAGCATCGTCGTCGTCGTCGTCGTCGTCGTCGTCGACGACGACGTCGACACAACGAGAGAAGCGCCCGTCGGTTGCACGGCCGCGCAACTATCGATCTGGGAACCCACGCTTCCGTTCCACCTCCGTTCTCCTCCACCGTTACTGCCTCCAACGCCGCCGCCGCCACCGCCGCCGACGCCGCCGCCGCCGCCGCCGTCGTCGTCGCCACCACCACCATCATCGCCGACCCTCCTGTAACTGCAACCGCAGCTGCAGTAGCACGGTAACAACTACATCGACGATTTCATAAGTAACTGTTTCGTTTTTGTTTTCATATTTGTTAGAGGCATCTCATTTTATGTGCATATTTAACGAATCGTGTTTATTGTAATTCAATCTAAACTGCATCCACTCTATTTCGTGTTTGTTTATATGTATGTATGTTATTCAAGATTAAGTTTGTTAAAAAAAGTTGCAATGAAAGAGAGAGAGAGAGAGAGAGAGAGAGATTTTATTTATAAGTATAATTAAAATAAAGAGCAGTTTAATTGACTGTAATTCATATTCTGTAATTATCAATAGATTTTCTTTAATAAAATTATGAAACAATGATAGAGTGAAATAGAATTATTCGAATATATAATATTTCGCATATATGTATAATATAGTACTTACATAAAAAAAAAGATAAAAAAGAAGAAACAGATTGCATATTGCCATTCATTCTATTTTCTCATAAGAACGCGATTATTTCATTACAATTTATCCCATATCTAATTTTATCACATGTTTATAATTGGATGTGTAAGTAAATCATTTGAATCATTTATTATCACGATTATTTTAACAGTATTTTTATATATAACGAGCGAAAAGGAAGCTGCACAGACTTATGAATGAACCAAATGCTTATTGACGATATCACGATCGATTGGATATATCGACACCTTATTTTCAAAATTATACTGAGAGCAACATGATGAAAAATTCACGAACCATAAAATTTAAGCACAACAGATGATACGGATTCAATAAAATTAAGTATCGCTTATATAACGGCGAAAAAGTGGTTCGTCAAAGGGCGGTGAATCGTTATAAAAGCATAACGAATAGCATGAGATTAACTGTGCTTTGCGCGACGACCGACAGCGATGACAGTACGTAGAAATAAATTCCGCTGTACCGTTCCATGAATAAATTACTCCGCGATATTTTATTAGCGGGGTGGCGCACAATTTCAAATGATAATGGCGAGCGACGCCGCTTCTCGCGCTGCCGATTGACTTTTCGCATCGCCGACGAATTATCGCCGCGGAATTGCGAGATAAAACGCTCAACGAGGCAATCGAGTACTCGCAATGCAAGATAGCCGCAGCTGTAAACAACTTCCAACCGAAGAATGTATTCTCCACTTTTTCGCCGTCAATAATACTATTATCCCTTTCGCCTATTTCGTAATGCATTTCCATTCGCGCCTTTGTACTGTCGTACTTATCTTACTACCGATCGGGAGATTAACTGACGTACGTACATATGAATTAATTAACATACGAGCGTACATTTGTCAATTTGCTTCAGTGTAATTATTAGGTCAAGGATAATTCAAATCTTTGGTTAAATGAGGTAATAACGATAAGGATAATATGCAATTATAATATAATTAATTATCTTTTTTCAATATAATCTTATATTGATTATTAAATACAAATATATATATATATATTTATTTGCTATATATTAATATTGTATAATAATTGATATTAGAAAGGTGTTGCATTGTGCCATTTACTTAATGGATAACATTATTAGTTCGTATTTATATTATTGTTAAATATTCCGTCCGAATTGACCAGAGAATTTGTATTTTTGGGTGTCTTATATGCAGACAAAATATTTTTTTCATTTACATCTCTCTTTTACGGATCGTTTTTTTTTTTGCGGTTAAAATTTATCATAGCTCCTTATGTATATTGCCACATTTCGGTCATATAAATATCCTACTTGTGGCTCTCTCTGAGGGCTTGTCTCTTACGGAGATTTCTCATAAAATTTCCATCAATCTACTTATTGTTAACTAACCCTTCACGAATGAAAGCGTTACATCGAAATTCCCAATGACGCGAAAGGGAAAGGTTGGAGGACGCTCTCGCCGTTTCGGTGAAGTTAACGTAACGCGTCGTGAGACGTTGACGACAACGACGACGATGACGAACTTTCGATTGATTTTGTCGTCGGACATCGGCCAGACGGTCAGGATATTTTTTCGCAGGTGAAAGCTGTGACCACGTGAGATACGCTTGTACGGTGAACGGTGGCGCGTTTTCGGAGCGAACGGACCGGTTCGAAGGCTCTTCGTTGCGAAATCGATGCACGTTCGCCGCGATCGCTCATTTCGCGCGTTGTCGATTTAACCATTTAAGAAGCCAAATAAACATCAAAATGTTCGGCAAAAGGAAAGGATTTCTTGACTGAGTAAATGCATATTGGACATATACTAACAGTATAATAAGAAGAAATATCAAGATATCTACTTTACTGTCTATATACATATAATATAAATTTATTGTGTAAATATTAATAGTAAATAAATAAATTAATAGTAAATAAATAAATATTAAGTAATATTCAATATATAAAATATAAAATATATTGAATATAAGATTTCTATATTCAAGGTAAATAATAAGAAATTGGATATTTATATGTATAATAAAACAATTTAATTATAAATATGTTAATTTTTAAATTGTAATCTAATACTTAAAATATTAGAAATTAGTTGTATAGTTTGATCATGAGAAGTTTTCTAATCAATTAATGACTATTCTTTTACAATTAATGTGTTAAAGATAAATTAATTTGTTAATTGTTTCAATGATTCGTATTAAGTTAGAGTTAAGTTTCCAAGAGTATATCAAATAATTAATTTATACTATCCTACATTGTAGTTTTCCACACGACATGATTGCAATTTCTCACGCGAAGTGATCAACACTTCTTTCATATCACGGACGATTAACAAAATAATGTTACAATTTATCAAGAGAATAGTCTTTTATTCCTTTTATTGTGTGTTATAATTAAATCTTTAATCTTTAATTGGTACCTAAGGAGTATATACATTGATTTTCTATACCTTGTTAAAGATTATAAATAGTTTTTAAAAATGACATTAAACATTATAAATAACTTTCCAGTAAAGCTTTCCTTAAAAGTTATAAAAAGGCATATTTTTCTTCTACATATTATTCACAGAGAGTATTTTAAATTCTTTGCATATGTTGAGTTCTCAATTTGAAATGAATATATATATATATATATATATATATATTTGAGATATATAGATCATATAATATACTAGTAAAATATTAAGCCAATAGTTTATATTTATATTATAATCAAACATTATAATAATCTATAAAAATGTTCTATAAAATTTTAATATATTAGATGCACGTTGCAGAAAGAATCTATTTCAAATTGTTCCAGACGATCATAAAATGGAAAGATAGAGAAAAAACTGTATGAATATTACAATTCTTATCTTTAATTATATAACATGTAGTTGTTATTTAAAATATATTCACAATGTATGTATTTGCATTCCTATTATAGATATCCTTCTAATAAAGATAATCGCATTATTGTACCAATTACCGATGATATAATTACCGTTGTAATATTATATACGCAGTTCAAGGATTCTGATTATGAAATCGCTGCATCTCTGTTATCCGACATCCGTTCGAGATTTATGTACTATTTGTCTATTATTATCCAATATGCTAATATTATAGTATACGAATCGTGGCTTTTTCGGGTATCTACAAAGCGAAAACTAGGTTAACTTGATTAACACCAAAACGAGGTTACTAATGTTATCCAACGAAAACGTCATTGAATATATTTGAAAAACAATGCTCCGTATTTTCTCATAATTGTCATCTTTCCAATATCTTCTTTTATTTAATCTAAACATTTGGTGTCATATTAAATTCTTTATTTAGCTTTGTTATATCTACAAAATTTTCTTTCGTATATCAGTTATATACAATTTGTAAAATTAAATTAAACGTAAAAAAAAGTCTTATAATAACGGAGAAATATACGAAGCAAAAATTTGATCGATAAAAAATTAAAAAACTATAAAGAATCTGATATTTTGGATAGCGAAATTCGTCATTCTGCAACTCACAATTTACTGAAAACGATTATCTGTGAGGCAATAAAATTTGGTATGCAAAAATTGCGTGGACTCTCTTTCTAGAATTTAAAATTGAAAAAGAAATTGGAAGTTCATAACAAATCCTGCATAAGTAAAAGTTTCCCGAATGCAGAGCAGTTTAAACAAAGTAAGTTTCAAAAAATAACATTCGCGACTATTCTCGTGTAATGAAAGACCGTTAATACATGTAATATATAACATGTAATAAAAAAAGATAGTTACCTGTAAAGAAAAGAGAAAGAGAGGCAAGAGGAGAGAGAAGGGAAAAAGAAAGAGAGAACTTGTACAAGGTTCGCAGATGTCTAAAAGTGACGATATCACGCTTCGCGGTCGTCCCGAATACGAATACTCGATACGAAACGCACGATGCCGAGCGAATTATGCAAAGCGAAAGTACCCACGTAAGAACGGGTTGCGCAAAACTCCGTAAGAAGAACGCCCGTGTGAGGCCGACTGGTAATATTGTACTGCGAAGACGCGCGAGGACGCGGGAGCGAGTCTCCTAACGGCGAATTTGCGCCGCCCTTGCAAATAGATTTGCCTTAAGATGCGTCAGCCTTCACTTTTCGTTCAACTTCGCGTGCACAAAACACAATTCGGATGAAAAACATGAAAATAACTAGTTACATAATTACTCCAAGCGAGAATAATGAAAAAAATATTTTAATTAAAATTTGTTTCATCTTGTAGCGGCTTTTGGGTTACCCTTATTAGAAAGCTGCTTTGCGTCATAAACGCTAATTATAAATTAACCGTACAACGATAATTATAAATTAATTACGATTTATGCAGCTATAATTAATATGCCATACTTTGTGAATAAATAAATATCTGCACATATAAACTTAATACATTAGATTAAATAATATATCAAACTTATTAATTGTAATAAGATATATGTCATGTACATTGATACATTTATCATTAGAAATATTTTTTTCATTAGTTTATACTTCACCTATTCCTTTGTATTTCCATTTGCTTAATATATTTTTATATGAAATTAAACAGTTTGATAAATTTTTATTATTATCGCTTCTTTTACTGTCATACGTAAACAGATTTATTTTTCTGTTAAAAAAGTGCAATAATAAAGGAGAATGTGATTGTGCGGCTTACATGCGCTTCGGCTCTAATCGAGAGGATCGTTAATAATACGACAGTATATACGGATCGAACGTCGATCACGACGGAGACGACGGCCATGCATTGATTTCGCAATGGATACCTTTGAACCAAGCGCAATTGCACTCGTGTCGATGGTTGCACCAGCGACAGTTAATATTTTACTTTTACCAGTGGACATTCAACAAAGTATATCATATTTTTTTTAATTAATTCCTCACTATTCGTGATTTATAACGCTAGTCTCATTAAAGGTTTTTGAATTAAAATCATTGAAGACTAACTTAATCATCACGAGATGAATATGTCGTTTCATATTGCAAATTAGTATGCTAATTATTTCACGAAAGGTAACTTTTGGTATTGATTATCTGCCGTTGTATGAGTGGATATTAAAAACGTAAGCGAACGATTCGAGCACAAATGGATATGCCACAGCGATGTGTAACGTGAGATTTATTACAACGTTCGACGCACCCGTGATTAATGGGATTTTATAATTCACGTCGAATCGCGATCAGACGTCTCGTTCTATTTCGTCATGTAGATGATATATGAGCGTAAAGGGTTAAAGATCGAGTATCCTAATATACGATGTATTCGTTTTTTTTCCATGAAATCTTAAGCTCCGGCGAGTGTCCGGGACTAGAAAATATTTTTAAATTTCCACAGTGTTAAGATAGTTCCACCTATTTATAATTGCATTAATTTACTTGATTTCATGTTGCCTTCTAAAACTCGATGAAGCAATTTAGGACTACCGGATGTCGTTGAAACGAATAAATGAAATCATAATTGTTGGTTGTACACAGAAATTAAGTTAAATAATTATAAGACAGTGGTGCGCGCTATTCTTACCTAAGAAATTTTATTTATAATATAAACAGGCAGGGAAAGGAAATCAATTCAATTTAGTGTTTAGTTGACTTGTGTCGGTGCAATCGGCCTGTAATATATTCTAATAATTATATTATAGACCCCCCCCCCTAGTTCCACGGCCAACCCCACTAAAAACTTCAGTCGGACCTCTTTACCTTTTATGCTCCCTGACGAAGTGTGAGGCGTCTGGGGCGCGTGCGAGGTCAACGGCAACGGCGAGCCCGAGGAGGTCGCGGAGTGTTCCAGCTTGGAACTCACCGCGCTCCACATCTCGAACATGTTGAACGCCGTGGTGACGGTATGGACTGACGTCTGCCAGGCTGATGCCCTGCTGAACCACCGGGCGCTCTACGCCGGCCCGGCGTAACATCCGCGGCCGCGTAACCGCGTCAATCCCGAAGATTCGCTACGCTCTTCGGTCCGATGCACCACCGTTGCTCTTCGCAGAGTGATAGGTCTGGTAAACACTGCGGTACGACACTCGCGATCAGTTTATTCGGTCGGTTTATCCGAAACCGGCTAAGAGGTTCCCCTTTTCGTCGTGTCCGTTTTTTTCTCTTCTTCTCCTCCCTTCCCCTCCTTCTCCGTCTCCTCCACGCCACCCCAACGACGTTGCAACGTGACACGATTTATCGCGTACTATCACTCGCCCCCCGTGGCAGTCGTCGCTGTTGTCGTTGGCTTTAATGGTCGTACCGATGGTGTTCTCACTCTAGTCACCCCGAAGTCGCAGCACGCCGAGTCGAGTGCTCGTCGTGGTCGTTAACGTCGTCGCGCTCGCTTCGTTTGCCGTTATCGCGGTCGTTGCCGTGCTTCCCGTGGCCGTTGTCCGCGTAACCGTCGTTGCTGTCGTCGGAAGTCGCGCGAGCACCCGACGACGTGACATGGCTTCGTCGAATTTCCCTTCTCGCTTTCGATCTGGAAGGGAGTTGCCATCGCGCCGATCGCGCGAGAGCGGTCTTATATATGATGATATTGTTACCTTATCTCCCTACATTCTCATATATGTGCGCGCGCACGAGGGTAATTTTGATGCAAAGAGAAAGTTTTCAAGACACCACAAATATTAGTAAAATCTACATTGTATCATATTATGAATCTAGATGAATAAAATTTATCTGTTTATCGTAAAATTTTACAGATTAATACGAATAAATTTTATTTTAAACAAAAACTTTAAACTCTATAATAATTTTCATACGTTGCATGTTCTACGCTATTATCTAAATTTCAATTTAAAATAAACATATTTTTAAAATAAAATTTCAATAAAAAAGAATTTTTTTATCTAAACTTTTGAATACAGCTAATTTGACAAGCAGAGATCTATTGCAAATATATTTTCTCATTTGATTCATCTGTTATATATTTCCTTAGTTTCAGGATATGAGAAGGAGAAAGCATAAAGTTAGCTCTCACTCGATTGGCGATTACAACTTCCATCGGATCGTTTCGTGCTGTCTCATTTCGGGTAGAGGAAGATTTTAATTTCACCAGATAGCGAGAAAACTAAGATTCGCAGAATTAACGATTAGAAGAAAACGCTGGCGACACATGATGAAGAAATTGCGGCGAAATACAGATTAATGAGACTAACAGACCAATTCGGAGAAACGATGCAAACTCCAAATTGTGAGACACATTTATGTAATCCCCTCGAAAGTTTGCGAAACAACTTTCTAAAGTGATAGAGTAACGAAAATAACTCTTATAAAACTATAAATGCCAAATTAAATATAAATATAAATACGAAATAATATATACAAGAAAAATAAATGATGCATTAAATAAATATATAATTTATAATTTAAATTTTTACAATTTATTTTAGATTTTAAGAATATTTCATAATTAATTTGTTCCAAAAGTTTTTTTGCAAAAATCAATATAGGAATTAAATATGTGTTATATATATGCATAATACGTATTTAAAAGTTAAAGACATGTAAGAATAGGAGCATCGAGTATCGCGAAGAATAGTCGCGGCTTTTGAATATAAAATTGATTTGTACAGAATCATTTAAGACTGATGAAAGTAGAATGAAAAGTTAAAGCATAGAATTTAAATGGCAAGTGGATAAAACCTGACATCGTGTCATCAATCCTGAGCGATCGATCTGCGGCCGGCGCGAAAAAGCGACCGACTCCTGGCGCATCGATCCTGCATTTCCATGCACCACGATGGTTCCCCTTTAATCCCAACCGCGTTGCAAGCAGTGGTGAGCTCGCGTCGAGGGGAACCGCGCATCGCTATCGAGCGAAGCTCGGCGACCACCGGCCGAGCTTGCGAGCCTGCTTCACAACGCCGACCACCCACTCGTACAGGGTGTCCCAAAAAAAGTGTACGCTGATGATGCGGCTGAATTGCTCGATGAGATCGGTAGATGAAAGTCGAGTCTTGATTTTGTTCAATGACTCTCGTTTATGAAATTTTCTGTATATAATTGGAATATCACGCGATGCTACAATTGAAGCTTGAATAGCTGTTGCGGGTCTTTAATTATTCGAAAGCAGCAGAGAAATTTCCAAGAACACAGATGTACTTGTACTAGAGCTCCGAAAAAGATCTGGACATGAATTAAACAAGAGATGTAAGTGTACTACGATTCAACAATCCAAGAATCCGAAATAGCTGACCATTGACAAAATGTTAATGTTATTCTAATCGCGGGAAATTGTACAAATGGAAGTCTTACAATCGTTTGCGAAATACTCCCGAGAATATTGAAATAATATATATGCACTACGTAATGTACTATATATAGATATAATATATATATATTTTTTTATTTTTATATATGTATATATTTATATGTGTATATGTGTATGTGGATGTCGACGAATCACAATGGAAGGAGAAAATTGCGAGAGAAGAGAAAGGAAGGCGGAAAGTATGAGATAGAGGAAAAGAGGGAGAGGGCTCGCGGTACCGTACGTACGGTTTACGTTCCCACTAGCCTACTGACTCGATGCTCCCTCTCAATTTCTATCCTTCTCGCTCTGTCTCTCCTTCGCTTTAGCGTAGCGTCTAGCGCATCTCCTCCGCGGCAAAGAGATCACGTTGTATATCGGAACGAGGCAAATATATGCAAATTGCTTCTAAGCCAATTATATATAGTTTTGTAGTAATAATTAAATTGCCAAATAAAATTGCTTTATATCACATTTTTATTTCAATTTTCAGTCCTCAATTAGCGTGATTAAATCTTAATTGCGAAACGACCATAGTTAGGTAAGCTTTATGTATGCAAAACTGCAATAAAAATGATAATTTTATTATAAAATATAATATAAACAATATTTAAAATATTATAAAATATGTAATACGTTACGTTTTACATAAATCGATGATTTTAATTGTGCGATTATTTTTTTACATTTTGTAGAATATATTACCTTCCTGTTACATTACATTATTAAAATATAATTAACGTTTATATTTTAATTATTGTTAAAAATATGAAATAAAAGTAGAAATACGTGTAATAGCGATATTAAGCTGATATAATATTATAAATAAAATTAAGTTAATTGCTACAGCCACGATCGTTTTATTCATCCAAGCCGCCGCATGTGCTAACGGTAAAGACAGGTGCAGTAAGGTGCAAATGTTATCAGAACTGTACAGCGAATAAAGCCTAAAAGTCGGTGAAGTACGGCGTGTGCGCGCACGAGCTCCCGTTCGCGCGTGTGAATTACTTTCGCCCTGGGGGGGCATCGCATCTTATTTAGGTCGTATACATCGAGCATATACTTCGGTTCTAGCACGAGCGTGTCGGCGGCGTTATTACGGCATCGCTATTATCACGAGAAAGAGAAGAGAAGAGAAGAGAGAGATGGAGAGAGGAGAGAGAGAGAGAGAGAGAGAGAGAAATACAGGTGACCCGACCGTGTGCACGCGACTCGCGCTTATTCCTACCTGGCGACCTAAGAAAGGCGACTTTATTGAATACTTATTTCATGCATTTGGCGAAGGTAACAGTTGGCGAAACATCGAACTTGATCTACGTAAATAAATAATTCTCCAGACACCTTGCAAATGATAAAAATGATACGTTCTTAATCACGAATAAATTCACGTGCGTATACTAAATGTCACATAATCTGATATCAGCAATGAATAAAATATGTATTATTAGTATGCGCATTTAATAAATCTACAGCCAACCTCCGTATTGCAAAAATGTAAAAATTCGTGACATGATTAAGGGTCCGTTTAAAATTATACAGTTCTTGGACGAATCAATACTTGGCATCAATAACGAGAATTTTATTCTTCATTTAATTTCAAACGCGCGATTTATTTTTAATGCAGATTTAATAAATAAGGCGATTTCGCTACCGATATCTAATATTTTGAAGACATTTCGCGTATAACATAATTTCATAGTTTCCTATCGTCGTCTTCGTCCCATCGCGTCACGTGAGCACTTCCGGTCGCCTCGCGAGGACACCGTCGTAGATAACAACGAGAATAGTCTATCTTCTAATATACATTTTATGATTACACCATGTAAATTATTCCATCGTGCCTAGTTATAGGATATCGCAATTTTTGCACCATAAATAAATTCCAACCTAATTACCAAATAGATTGTCCTTTCAGTAATTTCTTGTAAGACTTTTCAAAAACCTTTTCCTATTTTCCGCAATGAAATATTTAACATAAAAAGTAAAATATACGTAATGTTAAAAAATTTACGAGAAAGTTTCATCAAGAAAGAAATGCGATTTCGAATTCATCGTAACGCGAGAAGTCGAAATTATAACACGAAATACGTCGGACACCCTATGTGTACTTCTGGTATTGATTTTCATCTCAGACAATCCGTTATCATATTGAAATGTTCTTAGCTCTTCTAACGTATATTCAGTCGCATTGAGAAAGGAACAAATCTCTGGTTATAGCCTCGCGAATGCGAGATATCGCCAGAATGAGAACCCGCGCTTTTCCATTCGCCTGCGTGCAGCATGCGCTCGCGCACATACATGCATACATTCGCGCGTCTGTATCGCCGTGCGTGCAATGTAGGTATTACTTAATAATATCCATAACCGGGAGGTAAATGCTGGAGTGGGCGAGAGAACGAGAAGGAGAGCGAGAAAGAGCGACAGAAATGTAGAGAGGAGAGGGAGAGAAAGCAGTATAAATGTCGCGAAATCGCGAAATGCTCGAAGATATAAGAGAATAGGGAAAAGTTGTGGAAGATCGATGATGTGAAAATGAAAAGCATATCATTTATATTCTATTATACTCTATCATCAACAAGCTTTTTTTAGTTGAGCGAATTTTTTTTCGCGAAAGAAGAGATTTATTAATTGAGGTTCATTAGATGGAGAATAAATCACACTTTTTCGTGATATACGAAATCTCGAGTTCTTTTATAAAAAGCAGTTCAATTTCACATCTTATACTTATTTAAATGTCTTTAAATTTCAATTGCATTTAGCGCTAAATATGACTGTCCTACTATCCGCTGCTAAATGTTATAAGATTCATTATTTACGATTTTCCCATCGCGTAAATAAAAATCGGACACATTTATATTTAGCGGTAAACATGTATTAAAAATACACAATTTGTATATTATATATGAGATATTAAATGGAAAATTCAACGTAGTAAAGAAATAATCTATTTAATTAAGATAACTATTTATATAAGAATATGACAGAATTATTTTTATCGTGGCAAAGTAACATTCATAAAAAAAATCTTTCCATTTTAACCGTTTCAAGATTTCTAGAGGATATCATAGTGTATATGTATGTGTGTGTAATTGTTTAATAGAATATAAGTAGAAACATAGTAACCCTATTTGACAATACAAACTTTTCATTGACGAGAAAGATAATGTACCGCGGCGTCAGCCCACAAGATCAACTTTTACGTCGCTATCTGGCACCGTTACGATGTATATAGCATTTTCCAAAAGGCACCCTCTCGCTAAAAGAAGGGCGAACCTGCACGAAACGAGCCGAGGGATAAGTGTTTTATCCCTGCAACCCACCACTGTGTCGTCGTTCATCAGACTGAACAATTCCGTAACGTCGCAGCGATCCCCGAGGACGCGAGTCGAGATATCACAAGGGGACAAAAACAACCCCGAAGAAGTCGCGGTGACACTTGCTCGCCCCGTAGCCGCACTCGCTCCTCCCCCACCTCCACACCGGCGGACGCGCTCGCATCACTCACTTTCACTGACGCGCCGTGCGGCCCGTGCGGGCCGGCCGCTGCGGTCCCTCCGCGCGCAAGGGGTGGCACCCCGGCGCCGGCACGAGAAAACGTCGATACTCCTCTTTTTCCCTCTCGTCGCGGCGCCGCCGGCTAACGACGACGACGACGTGCGCGACGGTGTCCGCGGATACGTCGCGGGCGAAGAAGACGAGAACGATGACGACAACGACGGCCACGGCGTCGCCGATGCCGTCCACCTCCGGCACTCCGATACTCCGCGGGTCCGTACGCAGGGCGTCGACTGGCACACTCGCGCGGACAGTCACGAGCAGCCCCTCCGCATCCCGACTATCCGCGCGCGAGGGCCGCACGCGGGCCGAGCAACCGCGAGGACGGGCCCCGGCTCGCCGCGTGCCATCGGTCTCTCCGCGGACGCGGTAGCGTTGCAGCGATCGCGGTGACACGCGGAGTGTCGGAGGGCCTGTAAAATCCGAGAGCGTGCACTCTTTTCTTTCTCTCTCCCCTTTTTCCGCGATTGTCGCACGGCGCAACGCGGCGCGACGCGGTGCGGTGCGGTGCGGTGCGGTGCGATGCGATGCGATGCGATGCGATGCGGTGCACCTTGCAAAAATGCCGGTCACTCCGCGATTTGTTGGAGAACGCACGCGGCTCACTCCGCGGGTCACTCCGAAACGGGCACGGCCGAGCGCACGGTGCTCGCGTGGGAGAGGAGGCAGGGAGACCGGGGAGAGATACCGCGAGGCACTTGAGGGAAATCGCGGACTGTGTCGATTGCGAACGATCCCTTTAACGGGCACCGTGTGGCTGTCGCGCGACCGTGGCTCTGGGTTGACTGGTACGCGTCGCGCAAGACCAGAGAGAGCCAGCCCCACCGTTTGCCCTCTCGTTCCCTCTCTCGTCCCCCTCTCTATCGCGGCCTCTTTGTCGGTCTTTCGCGTTCGCAAGTCGGTTGAAGAGAGAGAGAGATGAAGAAAGCGTGAGCGCGATGGTGAGGAGGGCTCGGTGCGCAGGGCACCAAGTGGGAGGCGGGGGAAGGGTGGAAGGGACGCGGAGGGGACGCGAGGGAAGAGGAAAGGAGGGAATGCGCGTTGTGAGTAAGGAAACTCTCACGACGGAAGAGAAGAATGGGGTGGCAGGGTGAGAAAGGAGGAGCGGAAGGTAGAGGGCTTTTAGATAAGTCGAGACTGAAGAGATGCGAGAGGAAAAGGGTAGTAGGGTTGCTGTAAACAGGATCACGTTGGGGTAGGTCGAGTCGCGGCCCGTGCTCCCTTCGATACTTTCCGGAGTCTTCCGCACGGACGCGGACGATGCTCTGATCGTAAGGAATTCCCCCCTCGATGCTAACCGTCCTGATTACAAAGGATGGACAGTACGTTATATTCATAATAAAAATATAAGCTTTTGAGATGGTTTCAGCTTGAAAAGTTCTGATACATGCGTATGCTACATTACATCACTGTAACATGATGTCATACGGAAAAAGGTTATTAGGGGAGTTATAGATTCTAATGCGGATACCAATTTATAGATTCTGATGCTATTTTCGATCGCGATAAACTCTTAGCTAACGTTTTGCCATCACAGACACTTGATAATTTAAATGATTATTTAAATATCTTCCATATTCACATGTGCTATTTGCAATTTTGATAAGAAAGAATGACTCGTTGAGGATTACATCTCTAAATGATTTGACGAGAGATCATTTCTATCAGGTTATCGATTATGCAATCTGCTCGGGGCATGTTAATACAATCAAATAATCAGAAGAGACTCTCCACATCCGTTAGCGAAATGGATCCTTGTTCAAAATGCGACGTTTTTTAATCCGACGTCCCGATTATGTCAGCTCTTCGTTGCGCGCTAATAAATATAATAAACGATGATTTCATAACGATCCCTTCGTAAATGTAACACATATATGTGACAAGAGGGTGGAGGGGAAATGGAGAGGGGGTTAAAAGCGTTTACTTTCTGTCTACGAGCAGCGAGGCCGGTTACAGGATGGCGCACGCACTCACCGTGCCACGATCGATTCTAGAAGCGATCGATTGGTAGGGATGCCGTCGTCGTCGTCGTCGTCGTCGTCGTCGCCGCAACGAGGCAGGCGTTACTCGCTTAACAGAAAGACATTACCGTCGTCGTCGGCCGGGTGCTACCGTTAAGGCTAATCGTGAATCCTGATTCCGTAGCTGAAGCAGCGCGATCCGAATTAACATTTGGCTATCGGGAACCAAACGCTGACGAGAATTTCAAGAAGGTATCGGTGATTTATGCGAGTGAAGACTGAACTAGCGGCCGGACGTTTAAACTCACGTATTCATCGTTTTAGTTTGGATGCAGATTACACCTTAAGCTTTTCCCATCAAGAAAATTGCAAACTTTCTTTGGAGCAGTGTCTTTCGTTGTGTTTCATTCATAAATATATTTCGCATTATCGTCTCACATATTGAGGCGTATAGCTGATAAAATGATACAAACTAACAATGAAAATTAATTACTTCAAGTTATAATGAGGGGAATTGCTCGAAATAATTTCATTATCTACCGTTGTTAGAGTAGAAGAGTTAAAATTAAATTAATGACTTTTTAACATTTAAATATATAAAATTGATAAAATATATAACTGAATAGCCTAACAAATAAATTAAGATTAATATAGTAATTAGAAAGATTGCTGATAAACTTGGCTGGAGCGCGGAATACCTTTAACAAGCGCCGTCTCTATAATGAATCGCACGCTGAGATATAGTAGAGAGGAAGAAATGTAATAACGAGCGTCGATGCATTTTTTCGAGAACATAAATTGATAATGTAGATCCTAATGATTCAAAAAAATTTAATAATCGCTATGGTCGTAAATAAATTGCAATCGTCGTTTCAACGTCTCTTCTTTGAATTAGCTGGCCTTTTTATTTAAAGTGTTTCATTCTATCATTTTTCTTGTCAGTAAGTATTTTATATCTTATTCATTCCTCTTTCTAAAATGATCGTTGCAGATATAATTCCTTTATTCTCATATTCATTACGTACTTTCGTACTCATTTTCATATTTCCATATAATTATACCTTCATATTTAGTGTAATCGTAATTAGTCCAATTATACCGGCTGTCAAGTTAAATGTTAATGTTTTGAATTTGGTGTTTCGTGGCATTGTTATATCGGCGTTTTTAGACATAACACACACGAATAAATGGAGTTCCTCCTCGTTTAGAACCGAAATATATAGAACCTTTTCCCGATGATCGTATAAAAGCATCCGCGACACTCGATATCGCACCGTTAGGTCGTTCACTCCCTCCCACTCAAGCTCATTGTCGTTTCGCGCATTATTCCAGATGACGGCTTCTCCGCAGGTACGTGGGAAGACGCGACGCGATCGAATCGATCGGCCCGAACGAGAAGAGGGTTCCCATTATCTGGCCATGAAAAAAAAATGAACCGGAATTCTTAAAATCGGATATACAATAAAACCAAACCGATATTATGTGCGAGACGGAAGAGCTATCGATCGTTCGAATTTTGAATCGTTCGGATTACAAAGCACTCGCGCTTTGGAGCACATGGAAGTATTTATGTTACGTTGCGAGCGCACGTATTTCGCGGATAACAAAATTCCGTGCTAAGTGTATTTCTGAAAAAAATTAGGTTAATATGTAATTATTGTAGTTAGATTTAACTTGCGCAAATATTTTGCGAAACGTTAAAAAAGTTTACTCTCATTTTCATTTTAATACTTCTTCTTTTGTATTTTTCTCATTATGAAGGTACGCAATCAAAAATGTAGCTATATAAAATGTGGGTTTTCAACCAAATTAATAAAATACGACATTATATACGATCTAGACCATTCATACTTGCATTTATATTATTATAATTTTAATGCGGCGGTAGAGAGTTGATTTTCGCAACTGAACTAATGATTAAAAGGCAGATCCCCCATTTTTTCCGTAACTTCGGTTATCATTACAAACTTTTTGAAATGGTGAGCGAACGGGTAAACAAAGACTAACATGATATTGCAACAATGTACTGTTATATGAGCGGCGATACTACTGTTATTGCAAATTCTCACAGTTCTACCGACCACATGGGCGTGGAATCGTGCGGGTTTGGTAGAAAACTTGTGACGCAATCGTCTACCGGTTATCTCGTCTGTGATGGAAACGACAAATTACAGTTATTTACGCGCATCCACTGTCAATGACCCAATGCGGCTTGGAACCGGACACAAAAGAGCGATGAATCGAACGGTCGAGGACGTTGTGGTTTCGAGTCCAAGTCTCTGAATTGAGAATTTTATTAGCATTTCATGAATCACGCGAAATCCTGTTATTATAATCTCTCGCCTTTCTCATGTTTATCAGTATTCTCCTTTGAAATATTGGTTTAAATAACTTGGGAGATAGAGCGTTAATCATTATTATTATTACGTTATGTAATTATTCATGTAATAATTAGTAAAATTGTTAGTAATTACGTGAGTTGTGGGTTTAATTAAATGGTTGAATTTGTAATTGAAGGGACATAAAACGGGTATAATCTTTTAAAGTTATTTATCAGCGCTCTTTGAAGTTATGTAGACCAGTTAAAATTATATTACGTGTACTATAAACAAGGATAATGAAAAATAATCGTTTATTTATAGGGACAAGTCAATTTTCATAAGAATGTGTCATACCTCCTTCAACCACTTGCCCCGTTAATTGATGCGGTTAAGCCGAGAAGACACGGCAAGACGCTTATTAAATTCCTAGAAAGGTATAATTAATTGTTGTCGAGAAACATGTATTTTATCTAAAAATCAAGACTAAAGGACGCTTCTGTTTCGTCTCATTTATGCGAACAAAGCTTACATAAAACTCCTTATTTTAAATAAAATGTTTCGTCACTCGAAACTCGTTCAAAAAGGAAATTGGCTCGTTGAAGCGCGAGAGCGGAAAGGCAGGGGGATTAGCTGCCGACTTGGCCGTATCAATAATAACTTGTACTCTCCTTCATGACCAGCCTAGATATCACAACGTGGCTTACGTCCCGCTCGGAGAAGCAACCCTCGGTGCCGTTGCGGTACCAGTGTAAACATAATGCAACCGAGGCGCAACGTGACACGAGGGTGGTGGGATCTCGTGTTCTTCATTGCGATCGAGGTGGAGAAAGGTGGGGGTGGTCGAGGGGTTTTTTTTTTTTTTTCGTTTCGCCTTCTCCCCGTACGAGAGAGAGAGAAGAAGGCGAGGCGACGAGGCGAGTCGGGGCAACGCGATCGATAGGCATGTACGCGTTATACATATACGTGCGATCGATGCGGGCCTAGGCTCTCCGCAAGAGCGAAGGATGTCTGTATAGGTATGTAGGTAGGTAAGTAGGTAGGCAGATAGGTAGTAGGTAGTAGGTAGGCACAGTAGGTTGGTAGACCACGCTGAAAGCGTACAGGGATGTACCGTTAGAGCCGCTTCACCCGCCACGGCCGACGCTCGTCGTTGCGTGCAAACTTTTGCGACGCCATTGTCATTCCCGTCGTCCCGTAAACCCGCCGCCGAAAACCAGCCGCGGAATCGCCGCGCCGCGATGGCGCAATTGCGCCGTGAAAGTACCGCAAATTTGCGACGCGATGCTGCTGGAATAGAGCCGACGGAAACTTTCCACTCTGGGACCAAGTTGTTTCCTGATAACGCTTATGACTTCTGTCGTCATTTGCATTAGCAAACTAACCACGTTCGTTTATGTGTGACAGATTGATTTAGATTTTGCGATAAAACTTTCTAAGAATTAATTATCAAATAATGTTACAAAATATCCCGAAAATTTGCCAAAAACAGTAAATATAGAAATTGAAGAAAATCATCAAAAAAAAGGAATATCAATGTAAAAAAATAATACTTGATGGCTATTAAAGTATAAATTAATAGGAATGATGTAGTTTACATGTTAATCGCTTATTTAATAAAAATAAAAACGAATGACAGACACGTTGGCTTCCCATTAAATTCTCGTAAACATGTATTTTGAAACTCATCAAAGTAATATTTTTCTTTTGCAAATCTTCAATTTCCATTTCCGTCAAACTTTTGCCAAGCGTACGGAATCAACGGCGGTGCACCGCGCACAAAGTTTAATCGTAGGAAATACAGGAACTCGTTTCGCGCGAACCGCGTTTACGAGAATTATTTTCCGTGTCTACTCGCGAATTATTGGAGCGCAGTAACCATGCTCGTTGAAAAAGCCGTCAGATCGAACTCGCGCGCGATATATCCCAAGGTCGAAAGTCTCCAAGCCGTTTTCTTCGGCAGGCGACTCGAGCCGAGGCCCGTAACTGGCGAACGTGTAACCGCCCGAAATCGGCGCACACGGTTGCACGGGCAGTTGCTTTCTCATTTTGAGTTCAATGCGCTCTTTCGGCGGGACCCGCAGCGTTGTAACTGCGCGCGAGTTGTAAGGTGAAATTTCCAGGCGGACTCCGTCGTAAATTACGTTACGACAACGAGGCGTTTGACAAGCGATCCTCTCGAATGCCGTTGCACGAACCGGGCCCGCCTGCCTCTTGCGGCGCAAAGTGAATTCGAAATATCGATCCTTCATTTTTCCCCTCCCCCCCCCCGCGTTTCTTGCGTTCGTTCTATTGTTGAGGTTGACAGCTGATGGTTCATGATGCAATATATTTTTTTGTTTCTCGAAATTGGAGATACACGGACGATTTTTGTCACCAGCCACAGAACGAGAGTTGATAAAATATTTGTAGGCAATAATCAGCTATTTATTATCATTTATTGTCATTTTACTTGTAATTAAGATGTATTTATGTACAATTTTAATTAGAATCGGAATCTTTAATGTCTGCAATTTGCTTTTAAACTTTTTTTTTCCGTTGTTATAAAGACGAGTTTACGTACATTCCAATCTTCCTCATTTCATTTTGTTATCTTAATACTGTATTAGAATAAATCCCGGTAGTGCTTTTCCGCTAGTTTCGCGAACTGGGAATGATCCGTTTCCGACGAAAACGAGAAGGAGAAGGTGAGAGAAAGACGGAGAAAAAGGTAGTATATATTTAGGCGAGTTGGACCGGTGCCAAGCTCATCAACGAAAATGAAATCTGGGTCTTTCTCTCTCTCTCCCTCTCCCTCTCTTTCGCTTCGAGTCACTCTCAGCTGCTGAAACGTCGCGCGACGACGGATTCGTGATACACGCGTACAAAATTTTATCTCATCGGCCTCCCTTTGCGTTTTGAGTAGTCGAGTTGTATAAAGGAAAATGATTCAAATGAAAAGTAAAAATTCACGTAAGAACCGAGCAATCAAAGATATACATATACGCGAAGCAAAGACACGTAATGTTTGTTTTATAAAGTGATATTATCAAAGATTTATGATGAAAGAATTTTCTAAAATTAATTATTTATATCATTGATGTTAAGAAAAAAAAACTGATCTAAAACACAAATCTATAACGTGTGCGGAATGGATGAAAATATTATAGAAGAAACGTACTCTTCGAAGTCAGAAATCTGTGATGTCGAAAAATGTAAAATGAAATATGATACAGGTATACTGTATATACTTACTGTATATGCGATATTCTATAAATCTATAAAATAGCCTTTCCTTATCATGGCAAATTATCTGGTGAATTTGCACTTGGGACGAACAGATTCTTAGAAACGGTGGCTCAACTGATTTACAACCGCACGCTCTCGGCGGTTCAATTTACCTGGCACGGTACGACTTGGATAAATGTGATTCTAATAAACGGCGTTCTACTGTGCAAGCAGCGATAAATATTCCGCTACGGGTTGCGCGACATTTCAATCACCCTTTATTACGGATGTCGATGTACACCCGGGGCTTAGCTGGTGGCTATCTCGATAGCGCGAATCCGGCTGTCGAAGAAGGCGCGAGAGCGCGCAAAGGGAGAGAAACGTCTGTCAGGCTAGAGCCTCGCTTTCCCCGCCCGCGGCACCGAAATTGTTTCCGGACCTGGGTCGGGGGTCCAGATCCGACCATAAACCCGCTCCCGGGTCCATTTTTGTCAGTCAGATCCCTCTCGTTTTTTCGTGAGTTGCGCAACTCGTGTGCAAAAAAAGAAAGAACGAAATAGTCGTGTACTCTTATATAGGATTATCGAAGCGATACGATGTATGAATTGTAATAGTTTCTATAATAATTATTATACACGTTTCCTTCTGTATAATCAATTTCTGTACTTACAAAATAGTCACTATATTATTACGGCATCTAACTGTACTTCACTTCAAAATGTATATTATTACTTTTAATAAATAAAAAAACAAATAAATGTAATTAGTATATTGTACTTTAAATATAACATTTTTAAATGGAATATTTTTAAGTTAGAAAATATACGCGACATCTCAGAATGAGCTTTAAAGACTTCTTATTAAAAAAGGAAAATAAAACGAGATATTCATTATTTTATTTAACGTATAAAAAAAAATAAAAGCCAAGTACGCAATGTGTCAGTGTGTTTCGGAATATGTTTTCAAGTCCCGTGCACATTTTAAAATTTGATTGCATGGAAAAGCGACTAGATCACTCAACGTCGTCTCGATACCTCGAGATCGCGCTGCCGATCACTTGATATTTCTGCCTAGACACACTTCACCCTCGCGAGCCGCGAGTTGATCGTTTTCACAACGATCCCATCTAGCATAAATCTATCTGCGATTATTGCGCAAACCCTCGATAGCTCACCGACACGGCTGCACTTTATCGTTCCCCGATCTATTTTCAAACGCCGCCGGCTAAGCCGGCGGGTGTGCTCCGCTACCGTGTGTGTGTGTGTGGCGTGTGTGTGTGTGTGTGTGTGTGTGTGTGTGTGTATATATGTATATATGTATATATATATATATACGTGTTTGTATATACATGTATATACATATATATACATTATGCCTTGGACACGTATCTTTTCTACCGTAACACATTGCTTAACCCCTTCCGAGCCGCATAATAATGCGCTCTCCTGTTTTACGAGTTCTAACTAACTATACATATACACCGCTGTGTTTCATTTATAGGTAATTTGAATTTCCGATACGATTTTTTGTATCGCGGTGCTCCATATTCGCCGATCATTTAATCCGTAAATTATTCAGAGATCATGGCATTCGTGGATTTTTCATATCATTAATTCCTCGTTTTACAATCCGCTTTATGTATTTTTTTAATTCGTCATGTGAGATTTGTCAGACTGTGTATCGGACAATATCATTTGCATTATCTGGTAAAATGTGAATATACTCACCGCACGGTGATCATCAAGTATGCGCGTGGAATGAAAGCAATATTCTTACCTGAAATCAAAATAGAAGTGTCAATATGGAATTAAAAATATTTGTTGCTTAATTAAATGGAATAAAGTCCACGATAAATTAATTTTATCAGGAATTTTAATAAAAGGAAGATTACTGACACAATATATATAAATGATGAGTTTTGAACGGTATTATAATAATTTATATATTAACATATTTTCACATTTCGAGTACTTTTTAAATTATTATATTGACATATTAAAATATCATTTAATATCATATGTTTATTTAGTAATTTTGCAGATTGAAACAAACAAGTCGTATTATTTTAACGTAATGTAATTTCCAACTACCTCCCACGTTGCTTCAAAGCCAGACGAGATTTTTAAGTGGATCTTCATCGAACTTTTTTAAATGTCCTAAAGGTTAAGTGTCAAGTTACTCGCTGAGTTATTTGTTAGAACTCACAGGTTATCAGGATGACACTGCACGAATTGATTCTTCTCGAAAGTTTAACGAGTAGGAAAAATGGGCTTTGAAAGTCAAACGAGGTTAGTTATGCGTGAATTAATGTTAGAAGTAAATAGCATCGAGAGAGAGAGAGAGAGAGAGAGATCGCGCGGCGGTCCGCGAATATTGATTGTAACGTTTAATCCATCAACGATAACCAAAAAATTATTGAGTATTCGTACCATATCGAATAATATACCTCGTTTAACCTGAAAAGCGCGTCGCACCCGAACCGTTAGAAATTACTAAGCGCATTGTCGTCGATGATTCCCGAACGCAGCCGAATATGATTCTAAGCGCGATGTATCGCGACAATAAATACCGTTTCAATCGCCTGAAACTGCCGATGAACGAATCCGAGCGCGGGCAACGAAAGAAACGTTTCAAATGCAAAAATTCACTAAAGATAAAAATTAAGAAACTAGTTATTAACAAGACTGCAGTCCATTTTTTATTCTAATTTATTGTACATTTATTTATATTTTTTTTCTAACGACACGATTTAACGAAGCTCTTTGATTTTTTTTTCCGAGAATAACGTCACCGACCGCCGCGTGATTTTCCGAAGCGAAACCGCGCGGAGGATCGACGTATCGTTCGCCATCTCGTCTCTCGCGCGCGCGAGGAGCGATCGTTGTCGGCGAGGAGCTGTCGCAATCGGAAGTTCCGTCTCGCAACCGGCGGTGCGTCGTTCCGATTCGACGCACTCGCGCGAGTAGAACGGCCGCCGCGCCGCGCGGATCGGTGAGCGAGAACGCGCTCGTCCGAGCGCTCGCGTTCCGCTTCTCCCTGTCGAGGGTCCAGGTTCGTCCACGCGAATAAACGTGTTCTATGTTTCCTTTTTCTTCTCTCCGTTGATAGACCGATATGCGGCGCAATATGCGGCAGAAATGCTTGCCTTTCGAAACTTTTCGTTCTTACATATTTTTATACATCAAGTATTTTTTTTAAATCGCTATTTAAAAAATATTTAATTGAATATTTATTTATTTAGGGCTGGTTTTCCAACTTCTTGGGTTCCAAAACTTCCTCTCCGAGGAAAATTTTTACTGAAAAGTCTATATTATCCGTAACATAAACTATGGCGTTTTAGTAAAATTTTTCCTTAAAGAGGAAGTTTCGGAATATAACCTTGGTAAGCTAATTAATAGTTGAATTATACGTCTGAAACTTGTCTAATTTGAAGATACAAAGACAGATGTATGATTAGTTTGCTATCCGGCCCTTACTCATACTTATGGTGACCATCTGTCCTATATTACAGAGGACAGTCCTTTATTTTACGTTTGTGTTCTCTAGAATCTAGATTTATTTTTTTCTGGAAAACTCATTTTTATCCTTTATTTCTGAAAAATCCTATAAAATGTCCTATATTTTAATCTTTATCACCTTTATATATTTTGTGTAATGTTTAAATAAAAATGTTTTTTTTATATAATTATTTTAGTTTACAAAATTTTACTTTTTTTATACAAATATATATTCAGGGAAAAAAATATTAATGATAATAATAAATTTACATTGCGCTTGTTTGTAGAAGAAGGTGTGGCGGTGTCCTTAATTTTTCTCAAAGAAATATGGTTACCGTACTCATACTTTATGTAAGTTTCGTGTCATATAATATTTTTTCAATTCTCATTGAAATCATTATTGCACCAGTTGGGAGATTAAATCACCATCGTATATTTATAACGTCATCTCTTTTTTCATCATACGAAGTTTTCGTCTAATGACCATTTTGCAGATTTCTCGCGACGGGTGGTGTCCGTAGCTCCTCTGCGGCCGCCGCGTCGGTAAGGACGGGTGTCGGCGATAAATTCGCGGGCGAGTCGTCAAACGCGACGCGGTCGATACCGTTCGCGAGTGATCGAGTGCGCGGCTGGTCCGTCCGAGCGCTGCCGGTCGAGTCGAGCCGCGTCGAGCGGTGCCGAGCGGTGCCGAGCGGAGCCGAGACGACCGGCCTTGCAAGGCTGCAGGTCGTTGAACCCTTGGCCTACTGCCGTCGCGCGCGCCACGTAACTCGCGTACGCGCGAACGGGGGATAGCCGCTGTACGTCGTCGGGGGAAGAAAAAGAACGAGGTGGACTTAGCGCGGGCTGACTTAGAGACGTCGGTGAGGGCTGAAAGATCCGCACGCTTGCGATCACTCGCGGTGGTAAGTTCTCTTCGCCCGCGAGAAGAGTGGCAAATTTGCCTTCTAACGATACTCACAATCAGAAGCGGGGTTAAAGATTAAAAAGAATTTCTTTGAGAGCCTCCTATGCCTCTGCCGGCGGTGTAAGTAGGAGTAAATCAGAAGGAAGCGCGCATTCTTCATTTGTTTCGTATAATATTTTGAGAAGATTGTGAGATCTAAACACGTGGAACGAAATCTTGCGAGATTTTTTATTACCAAGAGGTTAAATTTCAAACTTTGCCAGAGCTTCCACATCCTTGATCTTTCGGACCTGACGAAAATAGAGTTGAGGAAAAAAAATATAAAATTGCTTACGTATGAAATCTTTAGATATTTTCTTCTTTTGATTCGAGGAAGAAAAAATTGAGGGGTTTAAAACTTTTTATGGAGTTCTTTGAGAAAAGCTGTTTATTTGAATAAATAAGCAATGAACCATGAAGATTGCTATTCAAAAATAAACGCGATGTTTTATACGATAATAAAAAATGTATTTTTCCCGAATATGTCTGAAAAATGATCCTAACATTAATTTTACACGAAGAAGTCGAGACTTGCCATGGTCGCTTGCGATTTACGCAATGCGGGGCTTCGGACATATTATTGCCGCGTAAAACTCCGAGTAAGCTCGTTAAAGACACAAATCTCGCGCGGCAGACGGATTGGATTGACAGACGCGATTGATTAAAATATGTCTTTTAATATAATATTATAGGACGGAATAAAAAAAGATTTTATCGCGCGTTTTAAAATTTTATCACCTATAACTCAAATAGGATTAAAAGTGATTTAATATTTAATTTATTACATGTAGAAACGATTTGCTAGCAATAAGATTAAATATTAAAGAATTCGAGAACATCAAGTGACTACAGGTTCTCTTTCTCTATAATAATTGCGATTAAGTGATATCGATCGAATTTTCAGCAGATGCTCTACAATGACACTTAACAATTTTACACTTTTGAATTTTTTAAACTGATTAAACTCTGAAAACGTATTTTTCCACTCGAAAGAAAAAAAGTATTCGGTAATATCTCTTTTATAATACAGATTTTAAAAATGCACACTTAAAATTTGCATTAAACTTTTATCAGATCGTTGCACAATTAAATTTTTATGTTTTCTGATAATAGAAACATATTACATTATGCATATTGATTTCTCGGAGAGAGGAGCACGCGAGCCCAATTCACGATCAGCAATAAAGGATAACGACTATTTTTCTAAAAATATTAATAACAGCGGTAAGAATCGAAACTGACAATGACGGCACGAACCTGTGTCGTGCTACTACGTGCCAGATTTAAATCGCATCATTCTCGCAATCAGTCACGTTAACGGAGAGCCGGTCGATGCCGGCGCAGTTGAGGCCAACAATAATAATAACGATATAATGCCCACTCCGTCGGGGAATGCGCCGGGTAGTTCTCCCGGACACGAACGGTAAAACGACAAGGAGCTCGACCTCCTAACCCCTAGACCTGCGGGACGCGCTCGCGCTCGCGCACGCGATCACGTTTTCTCGTATAGCTCGCCTTTTCCGTTACGCGGTAATTTTACACGGTGTGCGCGCGCGATCAAAACGGCGCTTTTAACGCGCGCGCGCGCGCGCGCGAGAACGGTAGCGCGAACCTTGTTGTTGTAATCGCCGTGACTAGCAGTGACTAGCTAGGAAAAATTGCCCACCGGATAACCGGTATTCACGCCCTTACCCCCTTACCCCCTTACTCCCGGTTGCGACTCGTCTCTCGCGAGCCCGATGTGTCTCCGAGGCGGGCGCCTCTCGGTGCGATGACAAGCTCTCATCACGAACATCGTCTTAAGAGCCGCGACGCGATCCTCCGCGCGTCGCGGATCTCGATTAATAACGCCTGTTAAGCCGGACGGCAAGTTTACTCGCGTTTAATGGTGCTGATTAAGTGCAGGTAATTTTCTTTGCGTCTTGATTATCTTCGGATAATTGCCAGGCCGGCAAATAATTGCAGTCAAAGACTTCCCGATTATTGACATGTTATTATTGGCCGGATTCGCCAACACCATTAACTGTAACTTAACCGGACTACTCATTTCCTTCTATGCCATAATGCCTGGCTATAATCTTAGACGGGGAGAAAAAGCTTAGCTACCGCTAAATGCCGTTCGTAGAGGTATCTCTGTGTCGTGTAAAATCTACGCGTCTAGCGACCACATTGACGTACGGCTACGTCATATAAAATCAATGCGTTGCACCGACTATTGACGTACTAATGCGTCATATAAGACGGGCAGGCTGGCGATATTGATGTAACGTTGTAGTACGTCTTGTTATCCGTTATATTTTAATATTAACTCTACAATACCGATTATTTACATCGACATCCCACAGATAGGCACCTAAGCGTTTCTTCAGACATAAAACTTAACGGTAAATGCTATAAATTTAACTGTCGAATATAGCTTCATCAATAAAGTGTTGATCATTTTAAATGTCTGATAAATGGAAATTTTGTTTGCATTAAACAGCACGCATACTCAGCATCTAAACATAATTACACGTAAAATATATTTCGAAATATTAAAAATGTTTTCTAAAAATTTCGAAAGATACATATAGATTTAGTTTAAATATAAATATATACTAACTGTATAATAAAGAATATTGTTTGCAACCGATACAAATATAATATTTTATCTACTTTCATTAAAAGTAATATGTCTATCTTTGATCGTTACTTTTGTTATCATGAGCGATGGAAAATGGATGGTGACCGGATATGATATTCTACTAATAACAGTCTAAAATATATGAAGAAAATCAATACAGTGACAGAAGGTCCAAGATAGAACTATTGAACGTTTCACATCGTTGTAATAGCTTTTCTTGTCGGCATTGTTACTTTTAAAGGATTATAAAATTTCATTAAAATTTTTAATATTTAAGAATTTGATAATACTTATATTAGAAAGAACGGGGCATTAATTTTGTTGCAACCGCTTATAATTATTATTAAAGCTGAGTGCCGATATTCGTTGTCGATACTGAAAATCTTTAGCATACGAGCATTATAGATTTTTAGATCATAGCAACTGGCAGTGAATATTGGAATACAAAAAAATACCTAAATTCTTCTTTTAAATAAATGCATTTTATCAATATTATTAGTTTATCAATTAAAATTTTAATAATTGCAAGTGCAAAGGCTCACACAGTTTTATTTTCTTAGTGCACAGTCGCATTCTTATTATATTACGGAAATTATAAAAATCTAGTCACGTAAGTTTCAACAATGAAAAGCTTATTTCTTTCTCAATCATTCTGTAATTCTTGATATCCGGTTGTCGACCCCAAAATATAATATCGCAAAGCATTATAAGACGAACAATATATTAAAGCAAAAAGTCTCGGTGCCTTCTTGCATAACTACGTTGAATTTTCCCATCGGGCCGCCTATCTTTTCGTATATCCGTGTCCGTCGAATGCCCTCTCTTCGCCCGTGAGGGCACTCTCCAATGAGCGCGACGAGGATGACGAGAGAGGCACGTGGGGGCTACTCATGCAGCGGCGAAGTAACGGTGTCCGGTAACCGCGTCAGAGCCGGTGCTAGCGGTACTCGCCGGCGTTCCGTTACTCGACCGACAGATCCGCTAACGCGACTTGCGCTCTCTCCTTCTCGCTCGCGTTGCACGCCGCTCCTTTCTCCGTCACCGCCGTCATCGCCGCCGCCGCCGCCGCCGACACGCCGTCCCTCGTCATCCGAGCAAGTACCGGCGCATCGCGAGCCGCTCCGTCTCGCCGCGCGATTCGCGTGCTGGCGGAGTAATGGCCCGGCGTTACGCCAACGCGATTACGCGATTACGCGATTACGCGAGCGAGATCGTGGATCCGACCGCTGTTCTTCACACGGTAACAAACGAGTCAGAAGATGGAAGACAGATCGAAATACGGGACATTTGCCCGACGTAAATAATAAAAGATTAGTGTGTTTGCTTTTACGAAATGTTTGGTCTGATTTATTGACACGCGTCGATTATTTGATGAGCGCTTTGAGAAATTCCCAATTGGCCCTTTTTTCCGCAAATATTTAGGCTGAGTTTTCATGATAAAAAAATTAACTTAATATTTACTTAACATTGCGAATTGAAATGCGTCGATAAAATAATACAAATCGGAACAATGTAGATATCTAAAAATATTATGAAAAGCTTTTTAACTCTCTTTTCTTTAGTTTTTTAAACATTTGTTAATTGTTTGCGCGTTTTGATAGAAAGCAAACGTACGATAATAAATAATGTTTTTAATTTTCTAACACTATTCCCAATAATTTGCATTCTTTCTTGTTTGTTGCAATTTTTAATGCAAATTAAAATTGCTTAATTTTTCAATTTTCTGCAATTTAACAGTAATGAAAAAATGAAACGTAAAAAATTAATTAACAGTAAAATCAATGAAAATCTCACACGGTTCTTATGTGTTCACTGTCATACCTGTTCCCGTGATCGGCGGAGATGTTAGCTGAGAACTGCTTATATCTGGAGGCTGTTGCGTTTGTTGTTGCTGCGGTTGTTGCTGCGTCTGCTGCTGCTGCTGCTGCTGCTGTTGCTGCGGCGGTTGTTGTTGCTGTTGCGGACTGTTTGCAGGCACGTTGCCCGGACTCGGTGCGCTTTCAGCCATTTTTCTCGCGCCGATGTGTTTGCTTTCAGTAAAAATACCTTAATACGAGCTATGGCATTTCTACGTGCGATAACTGTCGAAGACAGCGTCGTTGTTGTTGTTGTTGCGTTGCGTTGAGGCCAGCGACGAGATGAAGATGAATGAATCGGACAAGTCAGTTTGAATAGTCAGTCGTCACTTTCGAGATTACTCGAGTACTTGCTTTAGCTTCTATCCCATTATACTCTCGTCTATATGTAAATATTCATGTGCGGATTATTGCAGGATTTATTTGCATCTCTTCGTCGGGATCATTGTCTCACGGCGTTTAAAGAGAGAAGACCTCTTTAAAGCATCTTCCTTTCAAGCGCGCGATGTTTCCTTCTTACTCTTAATCTTTTGTCTTTCGTTCTTGATTGGTGGCTCTATATCAATAATATTGATCCTCTTTTTACGTTTATTTAGATCGTCATTAATGGTTTGTATTGGTACGCTTTTACAATGCACAACGCGCCGATGTCGGATAGAATCTCGAGCTCGCTGCATCTGCTTTTGATCGATTTTTCGCCATATGCGATCCAGCATTTACTTGGGTTCATTTTCGTGGAATCTAATCGATTAGATTTGACAACTCGAAGGGGACGTGGAAGTGATAACGAAGAATCAAAGGGGCAGTTTTTAAAAGATCGTTTACTATCGCCGTGTACTAAAAATCTTTGCGGTCGACGATTTTAGTTTAAGATATTAAGAGAAGAAACGTCATTTGTATGCTCATAAATGAAACGAATGATTTTTTTTTCTTCGTTCCGGGAGAAACTGAGCCGAAGGGTGGACCAAAAGGCTAAGCACGACAACAAACATCAGGGTGGAAAGTGTAGAAGCGGGGTAGTTGGAACGGCCTCGAGTGGCAGCCCGTCGAGTCGATAGGTCAGTGGGTCTCGTTCGGAGAGGGTCGCTTCGATTCAACCACGCGTTTCCTCGCGCGCAGCCTCGAAACAGCGAGGGAGCGTGGCGGTCGAAGTCCTTAGACCCGGTGCGAGTTCGATCTACCCGACCGTGTGGATAAGGAAGTGCGAGCACTATCGCGAAAAACTTTGGAGCCTACTCTGAGCTGTCGGCGGCGGCAGATTGTTCGTAAATACTAACGATTTCTGTACTCGCGCTGAGATCGATCTTATCGATGCGCGACGGTCGTGATCGATTTTAACGATTACATTTTTCGCGGCGAAGTCGCGCCGCCGAGGTACAGCGCACGGGGCATCGTCTGCTCTCTACAGTGAGTTACGACAAGCATACTTAAAGAAGATGAACGCACGAGGACGAGCTCTCGGCACTTCACTTTCATTCATAAGCTGTTTATTGCTCGGGCGATTTGTCACAACTGTGACGAACACGAGTGACGATTTTCTCAAAAAAATGACTAGAGGTTGGAACCGTTTGATTGCTACGCTATTAAAAGTGACTCGAAAAGGCCTGGATACGATCGAGGGGAACAGAGAGGCTTAACGAAGGTGTCCGTGATTTCGTAAATCGATCGCCTGAGGATCCAGGCACGACCATGGCCATCGGTTTGCCCTTCGCCGAGATCATCGACTACAGAGAATGGTCGGATCCGTCGATCGGATTGAGCGAAGGACAACGGAGCGAGGCGGTGCTCGCGACCTTCGACGATTAATTCGACGGCTGCGGTCGATATCTCGCCACCGCCACCGCGACCGCTAGCCTCGCACGCGATAAGATACTTTAACACTCGCGACGAAACGCTGCAGCATCGAGTCGTCGACGGTTATCCGCGTCGCGATGCTTTCCCCTCGTCGATTCCGTCGATTCCGTCGATCACTGACATTCTGGCTCGATCACCACACTGCCGAGGACACCCACATCGCGAATCACGTATTCCTCGTGCGTTGTGTCCAGGTATCGTCGACGGTATCTATGACTGTAGACTTGTTCGGGAATGTTTTATCCCCCCCCGTTGATCATCAACGAGGACCATCTTCTGTCAGGTTTTCAAGTCAGGTTCTCTTCGTATCCGACGTCAAACTATCCAGGTCTTCTCTCGATTATCGAAGTAGAGGTATCGGAAGAAACGAGCCGATGCACATTGGATGGATAATTTCCCTCCGGGGAAAGCACGACGGGCTCAGGGTTCGCTCGAGCACCTCGTGGTTTCACATTGTGCTCGCCCGCCGTGATCGCCGATGATGGAAGCGGAGGGCTCGCAGCTCGTCGCGAAGGAAGGCACGTTACTTTATTACGCTGGCAATGCGAACGAATCGCGCGCGGGCGATGAGTAACCCTGCGCGCTCCCAGGGTTAGATTCGTCGAGGAGGAAACTCGTCAGGTCCCTCGTCCCGGGCTCAACCTTCCCTTCTTCCTGCCTTCCTTTCGTTTCGGCGCTATGCACTTTACGGGGCACCAGTGGCTCCTGCTTGCACCGACCACCACCAGATGGCATCCGGGAACTTGACTCGCCCCCGAGCAACCCCGTTGCGCCCCCGGAGCCCTCGCCACCGCCACCCCGCCCGGGTTACGCTAGCTAGCGAGGGGTTTCAAACCCTGCGCAATATTTATGGCGGAGTGGAAGGGCTTTCCTCACGCTCATTATTTAAGTTATGATGTATAGTCAGAAAGGGAGATAAGCAAGGGGGATGAAATAATATAGGGAGGCTTAATAGCATGGTAAATGAATAATACAAACTGTTGGTAATTTGGAATGATAATTTGGAATGTCATGAGACTTAATGGTATTTTATGTCAGGTATTTTATATAAATGAATATAATGAACTCTCTTTTTAGTGAAAATTAATATATTACTATCTTTGTATTATGTCTTTTATACGAGGAGTTATTTTTTATTTTTGTGTATTATATTATTAAAACATTCTATACTTTTATTACTATAGTTTACCAATTTTTTTTATTGTGGTATTCTTTTGAAATTTATTTGCCCATTGCGATGAATTACATTTAAATAATAGATTTAAAATATAGCAGCATATGTATATATTTTTCGTATTTTTATATTTTTTAAGTACAATATAGTTGACATAATTATTATATTTTTGCATTGAACATTTTTATTCTAAAAGTACTTTTTAAAATATATTAGACAAATACTGAAATAGTATAGAAAGAGAAAGAGAAATACAGGGTTAAATTGCGCGCCGGAAGCTCTTCAATGAATGGATGAACTAGCGTAAACTGGCCTTCGGACGATTCGGGGGGTGGTGCACTTTGCGCATGTGCGACTCCCGTGCGACTTGGCTACCCTTCCTTCGATCGCGTTACTAGCCCGAGTTCGTTGGAGGATAGCTCGTCTTATCGGATAAACGATGGAACAGGCTGTGCTACGCTGGTTCTCCAGTATTTGTCTCGCCGCGAAATCCTTATTATTTCAATTTTCTCTTTTGATGACGAGTACTGATCTAAGTACTGAGAATGGCAATCTTTGTGAAATATATTTAAATTTCTATTAATAAATAATCAACAAAACAAAGCGAGATAATATCGTATTCCGACGAAAATCATAAAAATTGCTGATATGTTTTATATTACTTGAAACTGAATACTAGAAGAAAAATGATATGAATTGAAATTTTTGTTAAATTTAATTTGTTATAATGACAAATTTTATTTTTTTAATTTAATTTTTATGACAATTTAGAGATAAGTCTGCATTCGCTTGTAATTCACAAAGGTAGAAGGAAGAGTAACAGCCATGAAATCTTAATTCAACTTTTTAATTTCAACAGTTAAATAAGTAAATTCTTTATTCTTCGGACATCTTTTTACGTGGCCCTTTTATCGAACGCCTCGGCGAATATCGCGCTACCGTTATCGCACACCCTCTCGAATGGATCTGCGATTTAAGCGTGTCCGTTTCACATTGAAACCGTGTCCGGGATGCGAACGCGCGCGGAGGGGAACCTCCGCGCGCGTACAGGCCCTCTCCACCGGGCCGGTGCCGAGGAGGCTCGCATCGGGCCCGGCGCGAGACGCGAGCCGTTGCATTTTCAGAACGGTACTTCTAACTGTATCTCACATGTGTATAAGCGCGTACGTGTGCCGCGCCGCTCACCTGTCGGACAGCCGCGCTTGGTGCGATCGCCGAACAACAGCAGCCGATGAACTCACCGCGCGACCGGCGCGACCATTGATCCAGAGAGAACTGGTGCAACTTCATCGGAAATATATATTATGTGGAATATAAATATTGCTTCATATATAAACACTTCTGTTGCCATTACGTATTAAAATTATTTCTTTAGGTACGTTTTTAGAACTTTGCATTGGAAGAAATTATGAATTTCATATTTTTTAAACATAAATGTAAATCATATGTATTAAACATATAAATTCATCACAAATTTAATACATGTGAACATTGAATATATTTAAATTAATTGTCGTGTTCATTATTGTTAAAGTATTCTTAATACATTATTTTTTTATATTATAATTAATTTTTGTTGAAGAGTACATGTAGGAATTGAAATAATTATTAGTTTGTAAGAAGATTTTAGTAAGAATTTTTAAGGAATCACATCTGTTTCTCTCCATCTTATCTTTTCTTTATCCATAGTACTGTACCTGAATGGTTCAAACGAGCCTCCCGAGCTTTGAAGAAGGATACGCGAGAAGCAACGGTTAGCGGATCTTCTTCTACGCAGGTACTTACGTATATGCGGGTCGCGTGTACGGATACTCACGTAATGTGGGCCCGTTTGCCGGAGATACCGTAAGACCTTGCGGTATTACGTCACAGCGATAGAGAACTAGCGTGGTTAGGAAGGCGTACAAAGGACAACGGAGAAAGGGGCAAAAGAGAAAGGAGGGGTAACACGCTTCTCGCGCGGCGAGATAAACTCTACCTACTTCAAATTAAAATTCTTGACGCGTCGTGGACGAACTCTATTTCTGTCCACAAATATAATGTCCCGAAATGATGTGTTGTCATATTTAGATTCCATTTATTTCTGTCGGAAACTCGAGTTAAGTTTAATTATTAAAATCATTACGCAATGTGAAATGTGACAAATTATTAAATTGTCAGTAAATAATATAAATAAACGACAATAATTTTTTATAATTACTCAAGTTTTTATAATCACAAATTTTCATACTTTCTTCATAAATTAATAAAATGTGATTTAATTAATTATTAATTTATAAATTAATAATTAATTAATTCATTATTAATTTGTTGCTTGTTAGAAAGAAGTTAAAAGAGATATATAAGATATATACATACATATATTATGATACGTTTAAAGAAAATGTTAAACATAAAATATACTTAACGCACAAAGTAAAAGTTAAATATTTTACATATATCTTACAAAACGTAAAAATCACGAATCTACAAATAAATCTATATTTAAAATTAAATTTGGCAAATGGGTTTGTATTAATTAATCATTATTTTTAAATATAAAAATAATGTTTTACTCGTTAAGAATTATTAAGCATCTTTCAAAGAACATTAATAGAAATATAATATTTTCTTCTCTCGTCAATCATTTGATTTAATCGAATCAAAAGATAAAAATCAACATATGATTTAGAAATTTAGTTCGCGTCGCGAATTTCGTAAAAGTAAATCGGGCCAAAACAGCCATTGACTTTCCGCATGAATCAAGGCGAGTGGGTTAGAATCGTGGGTTCCCGCTAGTTTTATACCGTTTTCCGTTAAGCTTTTTATGCGTGCTCGCATGCGTGCGTGAGTACGATTCCGATTTGCGGATGTCTGGCTTTATGCGAACCGATGCGCGTTCTGATAAGCTCTCATCGCGTGCAATGAATTACTCACGTTACGCTCGGATAACGAAAATTTTTCCTATATGTCCCACCTAATTTATTCTCTAATTTATTGTCAAGTTTTATATAATAACAGAGATACGCACGTTATGCTCGGCAGATAACATAAACTTGTAACCGTATGATTCGAAATATTGAACTTACTTATCTATAATCTATATCTGAAGTAGTTCGACAATGTAATTCCGTAAAATTCCTCTATTATGATTTTACCCCAATTAATCAATCAAATTTTTAGAGTACTAGTTTTCTGATATTAATTATTCTTAATATAATTCTAATTCTGACATTAATTAATTATTGTAATTAACATTAATCAATTAATATTTATCGAGAGATTATATCGTCTGCCTTTGACTTGAAATAAGTTTTACCCGAAAATGTTATTTTTGTATTAATTATCTTCCAGTAGATTTAATCATATCTTCCAAATTATCACTTTCGGATAGTTTTCTTTCAAGCTGTATTATACTCGGGCATCATCAATCTAAAAATAGCCAAAGAATGTCTTTTACCGTTCGAATCAACGTACCGTTATCGTTTAAGGCGTATCGTTTGTCCTTACTCATTACTATCTTTTATGTACAAAATCAACCGGCGGCGAGTCAACGGACAAGCGAGCCAGCGCGGAGCGGCACGATGCTTCGTTAAGCGTTTCGCAAAATCGCTCCTGCCGGTGTGGCGAGCGAGCGCGGCGCGAAGGCCTCGGTTAAAATCACCAGGCCCTTCCAGCCCCCTCCGGCCCGGCACCCCACCCCTCGACCCGGACCTCTCCTTCCCACACCCTCTGTCCGCCTGCCGACGCGGCCCGCGTCCACGTGTTTCTATCTGCGGTCAGTGCACTTTGCTGCACGAACCGCGGCCGTTTACCGAAGGTCCACGCAACGCGACCGCGCTTAATAATCATCCTCCGGAGGATCGTCGACCCTGTGCGCCCGAGAGAGCGCAGGAAGCCCAGGAAAACAAAGTTGGCATACGAATTCGGCAGATTGCGGGGCGGAAGCGCCGCGGACCGCGCGTATTTCGTTCACGCAACCAGATAATAAATGTTGGATTCAACGATAAGGCGATTTTCGCATGCTGAAGTTGATTTCGAGTTGATTTCGTTTCATTTAAGGCTACTGAAATTTTTTTTAAAGACTTAGTTCCCCTCTTCCCGAGAATCGCAAGTAAATGTATTAATTTGAGTGCATAAACGTTTCATAGCTTTTTAAACTTGTTTCTTTTTTATTCCACAAATTTTTCGTGTATTATAACTCTTTCATTTTTTATAAGCTATCGTTTTAACATTTTTTTTTCGTGTACAATTTATGCATATGTCTCGCTTTGTTATTTACTTTCAACTCTTTCGATTGATAAGTTTAACAAAATTGTCGTTTCGAACGTTTTTGACATTATTAATTAAATTCAAAATTTGTGATTATACTTTTTTTTATACTCTTAATACCGATACTGATAAATATATAAATCTTTAAATCTTAGCTTTATTTCTTCCTTACACTGATAGTATTGGATTGCGATGAATCTTTGTTTGCCAGATTCCCTTTAGAGATCATTGGACCCATAAATCCTACGATTCCACGCGCATGCCCTCGGTTTCCCGGAATGATCCCGCGGATTCTATTTTTACCATTTCGACATAGAATGTATAGAGGCGGAAGTGAGGGAGGCCACGGAAGATCCTCGCCCGATAAGGGAATACGCGTGGGTTCCGGTCATTCGTCTCCATCTCGATATTCTCTGGCGCGAACGCCGCCGTGTATCTCCGTGTCGCTGACACGTACTAAACGGAATGCGCTGCTCGGAAACAGCGTCGTGCGACGTCGCGGAAGTGAAAAAAAATGCAGATGCAATCGCTGCTGCGACGACGTACTAATGACGATGTGAATATTTTTGAATCGCGGATCGCTGACATCACTCGTGCTAAAAAAAAAATGTACGATTAACTCGCCTCGTCATCGAGAAATCATTTCTGTCGTCTGGTACCCGCAATACTTCCTAAGTCGACAATTTGCAAACAGAATAACTCAAATCACTGGCGGGATAAATGATTATATTTACACGTGCCGATGTGTTATTTTCGTTATCAAAAAACATATTTTTTATCAATTTAATTTATTGTTAGATAAATAAATTTAATATTTCTTTAGAATTTGCAGAAACTACTGCAAATTCTAAATTTGATTCTTATTTTTCGGAATTACGTAATTTAGATAATTCTTTGTAGTATAATTCTTTGTTTTATGATTATTGTTATAAACAGTTATAATTAATTTGTAGTAATTTGTAAAAATTTTTTACCTACCATCATTCAATAAGATATTTAAAATCATACAATATAATTGAATGATACGATCTCATAAGATATTCAGAGGATATTTATAATCGTGTAATACAATCGAATTTTCGATCTCTGACAGTCGCAGGAAGATAATAAACATGACTAATTTTAACACGTTAATCAGCAGTTCATGATCAGAGCGATACGAGCGATTCAAGCATTTAACCTGAGTTCCTGACTCCAGGTGGCCTTAAACTCGCTAATGTTTTCATAAGCGCGACAGCTTCTGCTTTAAATTGCGATTAATTTTCATTGCGTCATCGCCGATTCATTCCCAAGCAACGGGAGAATAAAACGCCTACGCGCAGATAAATAGACACGTATACGCGATACGCCGGTATGCCAAGGAGATTTCTAAAGAGTGACAAAGAACGATAGTCGGGCGATAGTGGAGCCGGGCGGGGGGAAGCGGGAGGTAGAGGAAGATAAACGGATGGCCCTAGGAAGGTTCACGGCCGGGTGGTTGCTTCAAATCAGGCAGGTAAGGTGCTTCGACGCCGAAGGAGAGACATCGCTCTCTCTCGCCACGTGGTGGCGAGGGGGTCAACGTCCTCCAGACGAGGTTCGTGGAGGTGAGCACTCGTGGAGGTGAGCCACGGCCGGTGACTTTGCCGCGCGCGCGGACTTGCCTAAAGTTCCCGCCGCGCCGTTCATTCCGTTCATTCTTTGTACCTTACGAGCCGCCGCTCGTACAATCCCTCCCTTTGTTCCACCCGTAGATACCGGGAGGAATTTTTGCCGACCCCACGCGGTTTAATCACGCGACAGGCATCACGTGCGGACCCGCGTATCGTCGTGATTGATGTACCGTCGCGCTATAATAGGCGCGTGCAAAGAGCGATACGAAGTTGAGTATCACCCTATAGGTATATCGAAGACAAAGGGTTAATTACTGACGCCTACGGGTTTCCTTCCGGGCCATTCTCTGTTATAGAGGTTTTTTTGTCTTCGAGGAACGAAGAGAATGTCTCTGAGAAGGCAAGCGCGTTCGCATGTCCATTATGATAGGCTATGAGATTATATCTTGGTCATTGTTTTAATACTAATACTGGACCTAAGATTGATACATTTATTTGTGATTTATAAACCGACTCTTATCATCTTTACGAATAGCTTATTTATTACAATTTTAAGAAAATTTAAGTTCTCTTGAATTATTTCTTGAATTATTCTTCTTGTCGATTTAAAGAATGAGTGAATTAAAGACGTTATTGAAAAAAATGTAATAGAATTTATAAAATATTCAGTATTATTTAAACAAAATTGTCTCGTAGCGTCTCTTCGAGATATTGTATATTCTTCATTGAAAGGTGACAAAACGTCACCTTTATTTTAACGTTTTCCACCGACTAGTGTTAAATGATTCACTGTTCGTGATTTCATCCGCGGTGTTGGCTTTTGTAATTCACGGGTTTTCCATTCTCTTCGTGGTTAGTTATCACGGTGTCTTCGAAGCGATGCAGGGTTCGCGCTTTAACGTATGCGTAAGGGAGCGCTACGTGGGCCGTGTCCGCGAATTTCGACGGTCTCTCCCGAATAGGAGAGGGAGAGCCGCGAGTTTTGGCCGTGGCGAGGACGAGCTGAGCCGAGCGGGTCGAGTGAACGGGCGCGTAACACCTGCGGTCGACGACCCTTGCGGTGCTATCGAATACCTGCCGACGCGACGACTCGCTCGTCCACGTTCGCGTCGCTCTTTCGGCCCATGAAACCTTCGATTCGGCCACCGGATCGCGATTGTCGCTAGGACTCAAGTTCATAAACCATTTTTTAAAGGAAATCCTAGCCGTTTCTCTTCTTTTTTGCCGGGCATTAATTGGATGAAAAATATGATTCGGACGTGTATCACAATCATATACATTTACATGTATATGATAAAGATATTTCTGTATACAAAATTTTTTTCTGTATTGACAGAAAAAGAGATAGACAAATTGATAGTATAAATAAGCCGAGGTAATATTGCAAATCTACAGATCTACAGATATCGGAATACGGGTATTATTACATTTATAAATCACTTTACGATCTATGCATTATATATGTATTGATTTATATGTTTATTCTTATAGCTACAATGATTCAATTCTCTCTCCCGCTATTCTATATATATCACTGTCCTAGATCTCTGCGTCGAGATTTTCAAATTAATTCAATCGATTAAATCTCTCCTATTTCATATTCATATTACATTGTTGACAAATTAAAAGAAAATATCGTGTCATCTTAATGTCTGTGTGTATTTTATATAAATTATACATATTTTTAATATAAATTCCTTAAAATAATTATTACATAAGAAAAGTATCGTACACTTTGATGAAAAATAAATTCGACACGATGTACGTGACATTTATTCGTATGCAATGAATGAAACGTTGAAACAATGAAGAAACAATATGAATAAAGACGATACCTCAGAATGGATATAAATACTTAGAAGCTCACTTAAGACAAATTATCAATTCTAATTGTCCTATTATCTATTTAGAATTTACGCGCCATGTCATTATCATTCGGTCAGCCTACGTCAATATCACATTGTTGCGTGCGCCTGGTAAGATCGAAATACATGAAAGGGCGTTGAACGTGGGCTCGACTTTCCCCTCCGCGACCTTAAGCGCACAACGTTCAACGTTCAACGAGAAATGAATCCAGAAGAGAGGAGATATCGTCCTCCGATGAGTCATGGATAGAGCGTGGCAGTGACCGAGCTCGAGCTATTATTCGTTACGAATTAGTTCTCGCTAACGCGTATTCCGTCACTCAGGATGCATGCTTCAAGCGATTTAAACATTTAATTTAACTTTTTTAATGTATACAATTTTTTTATAAACAAATAAAATGTTGTTCTAAATAAATTAATTTTTCTGCTTTTAATCGTAATTAACATGAGATTGTTCCTTCTTTAAATTTCAAACTTTTAAATATCAGAATTTCTTGGGAAATGAGAGAAAAATACAGTTTTAATTTAAGATTTATAAAAATATGACATATTAAAGCGTCACACGTATGCGTCTGCATGTACATGTGTGTAAACAGATTCGTAATATAGAATGCATTTCATATAGTTAGTATTTGGTAAGAGAAATATTAAAATAATATAATGTATGTGCTTAAATTCAGATATAGTTAACTTATTATTTTACATTGTTATTAATTAATTATAATCCATATAGTATCCATACAATACTCATAATCCATATTAGAATTTTATATAAGCTTCTTTTGTAGTTATTAATAAATTTCTAATATACAGGTTATTAAGATGATTGTCGCGGAAGAGATAATTATAATGAAGAGATCGCTTTATCTTCGAATTCCTCGCTGATCGATATAACATTAACGCACGTTAACGGGCAACGAACTCGTACTCAAGCTAACGGGCTTTCTCACTCGAGTGTTGTTGAATGAGAATCTCAAAGTTCGAACGATCCTTCTGTTCGCGTATGATCTTTTTTTGCAATAATCAGGAAGTAAAAGAACTTGGTTGAAAATGTGAACATAAAAATGTAAACTGATATGAAAATGTTAGTTTTTTTACGGAATAATTTAATTATCACGTGAGAAGTTATGAGTGAGTTGCTTATTAATATTTTAATAGAAATAGTTTTATAATTTCAAATGTCAAAAATTATTATGAATATTATATTATGAATATATAACAGTAATAAAAATTGTTTGTTTGGATTTAAAATAATTAAAA